>CM033271.1:11171581-11459081 GCA_019343175.1 Oedothorax gibbosus
TTTAGTGAAAATGAAAAAAAAAATATTGGAACCCATTTCTGAAATTGGGATTTTAGAGCCCTGTAAGTCAGCTACATTTATCATATAAAAACCGTTTGTAAAAATATTCAATACAGACGAAGATATGGGGCTTAGAAAATCAGTTTTCTTCTATTGGATTAACAAAGAGGCACATTAGCTGGGGAGCCCAGTCGGTTAAGGCGTTCGCCTAGCATGCGGAAGGTCCCAAGTTAGGGTCCGGGCATCGCCAAAACAACTGCCGACCTACAAACGGCCCGTGCAACCAAAAATGTCCGACGAATAATACCCCGTGTAGAGGGAGTGCACGTTAAATATGCTTCAAAGTCCCGACGCAGCGTACGATGTCGCCCTTAACGGTTGCGCTGGCTGCCTAATCAGGTGTCGGCTCGTCACCTGACTGTGGTTCTAAATTATGACGCCCATCGCCAATAGCCCTCGTGTTTCTCTAGTGCGATGGTAATTCAAACTATAAACTAAACAAAGAGGCAATAAAGTTTAGTGTATACGATCGGAGGTAGTCATCACCAAACTCGAAAGATGAAAGAATACGATTGAGGTCTGTAGAAGCATTTTAATTTTAATAAGTTTAATGAGGTTGTAGCAATTATTAAAGATTTTCATAGATTTACAAATATAATTAATGTCTAGCAAATGACAGTATCTTATTGTTCCATTTGGGCAACCAGCCCCTCTTTCTACCTCCGCATAGTTCAAGTTTTAAATTTGTTCTCCTTTGAATCCGCACATTCCAGTCTTGGCGCGGGCATTTCGAGTCCACAATTGGCGCACTCCGAGTCCACAATTGGCGCACTCCGCGCCCACTTGGCGACGAATCGTAAAGAGGCACATTGGTTTGGAGCCCCGCGATCACTCAGTTTCCTTCGTCGTTAACAAATAATTTTGGTTTCGATCAAAGACATTATTTATTTCCATTATTTTATGCATCGTTTGCGTTTATAAAAGCATCTATGCATTCTTAAGAAATGAAAAGTGTGTCAATTTACGGAAATATTCCGGTAGCAAAGTTACGAATAAAATTTCCGTTCAGTAGTGAGAGATTTTTTTAGAGCAATGCAAAATGCATAAAAAACTGTAACTACACTGCTTAAAGAATTAGGGGATCAAGGTTTAAACCATTTCACCCCCAATGTTTCCATTTGAGATCATCAGCTTGCGATTTTTTTCCTCACTAAGTTGAGCTCGAACTTATTTATCGTTTGATGGAAGAAAGTCTTTTGAAGAATTAAATATTGTTTGTTTTAATTAAATAAAAATATGAAATAAAATATAAAAATATATCTTCACGCTTGCATTCTTAGATGTTTAAAAAATGATTTTTAACTTTTTTTTAACAAGTAAAGTTTTGAAAAAATTAGTGTTCTAATTTATTCAAAAGTTATGATTCCAATTTTTCCCCCTTGAATTTTAGTTAAAAAATTAAGATTTTTTTCCCTGTTTTTTAACATTTCATTCTGAATGCATAATGAATCTATTTCACAAATTATGGATTTTTAGAATAAAAAGAAAAAATTGGAACTGAAAAGGTTAACAAAGGTATGAAAAGTGCTCCCCTAATTGTTTTGAGCAGTGTATTACTTAATATCTGAAACTTTTGACGGTTTAAAATTGTTTCGCTCATTTTACGGTCTGTGTTGTTGTCAAATACATTGCTTCTTTTGGCTTTAATCATTCAAGTTGTTATGACTCAAAACTTGTAGTTTGAAGGTTGCAAATTCAAGTTGCGTCTGATGAAAACCATTTCTTAAATTTAAAAGTTTCTATGTATTTTATGGGACAAAACCATATTTTAAATCGATAACTGTAATAAAACCGTAATAAACCATAAATAAAACCGTATTTAAAACAGAGATTTTCCTTATTTTTTCGGTTTAATTATGACACCTTAGTTGCCCGTTTTAAACGGTAAAAACATAACGGTCCAATATAATAACTAACTTCATTATATAATTTAATTATAAAATAATTTAAGCATATATTTACCTATTTCAGCATTTGAATGACTTAAATATTCGCCCCTCACAAAAGCGATAAGTTTTACTGCTAAAATAGTTAGAAAAATCTTCATCTTTATTATGGTAAGTAGCGCATTTCTGAAATTTTCGGTACTTCTTATATAGTTTCAATCACAGATGCTACCTTTGCCCTTCAATAGTTACTTAACTTCGACTTTTAACAGATGGTTGTTATTATTATATTTTTATAGATTGTATTTAGTTTGTAAATTGTGTTGCTGATCGTTTCATTTTTTCCACAGATGTTTGTGTTTGATTGATCTATGATATAATTGAAGAATTATGCTTTCGCTTGATGTTTGATGGGACAAAAGAAAAAAAAGAAAAGAAAGTGAAATTGAAGCAGCATGTAACTTTTGAGGGGTTTCGTATTAAAAAAGAATTTATGTTGTCAATGTAATAAGGGAATTTAAAAAATTTTTAGTTTAATTTTTAGTTTCATTTTTTAAAAATTACAATACACTTTTTTGTATTGGGATGGACAAATCGAAAAAGAGTCAAATCGAAAAATCCCAATTTTACCCCGAAGTGTACTGTGGAATTTCCAGAAGAGAATTAAAAACAAAATCAAAATTAAAAAACAAAATCAAAAACATAGGTAAAGACAAACTTACATAAAGCAGATGAAGCGAAAAAAACAACCAGAAACTTTGAAGCCAACCGCTTCTCACAAAATCCGAACTAAAAACTTAGATGAAATTATTGACAGTTACAGTGTAGAAATTAAGTGCGGTGGAGGAAAAAAAATAGACTATGAGTAAAAATTTAGTGACGTCACAAAGAAAATTATTGCAGATACTTCTTTATAAATTTTGTAGGGAAATTGTTGTTGATAAGTGTACGATGGAGGTCAAGTTTTTGGGAATTTTTAAAGTTATTGACGTTGCAGATGATATTAATGTGATGTAGGTGATTTATAATGCAATTTCTATAGACTTTAACAGAAAGATTAGAATCCCAAGGAATAAGTCGAATTACATCAAAATTAAAGTCATTACGTTTATCATAAATGTTGGTGTTGGCAGAGTTATCTGAAACCTGAATTTGTATGTCTAAGAATTGTAATGAAGAAATAGAGCTATTGGTTTTCTTAAGAAGAAGTTCTGATGGGTAAATTTTGTGCCAAAGGTGTAAAAAATCAGGGTGATCAAAGACAATCAGGTCATCAACAAATCGGAAGGCAGTGAAGTTTAAAAGAGTGTAGTTTTTCTCAAACCAGTGTAAAAATAAATTTGCAAGGATTGTTGAAAAGGAACTACCTTGTGGTATTCCATTAACTTGTTGGTAGATTTGTTCACTATTGTAAATAAAATTATTAAAAATGCAAAAATTAATTAGTTTATTCCAATATTCCTGACTAATATTTAATATACTATTGTAATCATTATAATAAGCAGTGAGGACGTCTTTCAGGTGAAATAAAGGTAGGCTAGAAAATAAATCTTTGAAGTCAAAAGTGTCAACTGAATGAATATTCTTGTTATGCAAGTGTTCTAAAACAGGTTTATTGTTGTTAATAATCCAAGTAAAGCCTTCACCGACAATAAAATTATAAAGTTTGTTCAGCAGATTAAAAAAGATATCACCAGGTTTATTGATGTAAGTGTTGGAACCACATGTTATAAAGCGAAAAGCTAAAGGGGTTTTGTGGAATTTTGGAGTGATGGTAACATAGGGAAATTTAATGGAGGAGTTATTAATTTTAAAATATTTATTGACGGCAATAATCTTTTTACATACACTTTTGTAGTCCAAGTTTAAGAGTTTGTATGTGTCGGATGATTTTAGTTCATTGTCAAGAAGAGACAAGTAGAAGTTTTTACAAATGAAAGCATAATTATTGGAGGCTTTGTCCACTGGAGTTATAATAAAATTATTTTCGATGTGTTTGACAGAAGCTGTTAAGTGTTTTTGGTTGTAGTGGGAGAAATTAAAATTATAAAAGTTGTTATCTATGAAGGTTTGAAAATGTTTAAAAAGTGTCCACTTCCACATAGTGAACTGTTCCAATGGTGTGTTATACTGATAAGAAATTTTAAGGATGAAATTGTCAATGTTATTAAGAAAAGAAAGCTTATATTTATCAATATTATTATGGAAGATTGGTCTGAATTTAGTGCCTTTTGAAAGGACATCCCTTAATTGTGGATCTTCAATTAAATTTAGGTCACCAGTGATGATGTGATTGTGATGAGGATCAATGAAATCTTTATAATGGGGGTCTGTGCAGCAGCAGTTAATGGTATCACGGTGAGAGACGGTACTAGAACAAAAATCATTATAGTTGAAAATGGATCTGCCAAATGGAGTGGTGTATTTAAAGGCTTTAGAAATGTTTAGGTTCTTAATAGGGAAAAAATTAGATATATTATTGATAGTATTGTGAAAGTTAAAATGATCATAACTTGGATGTAAAAAGTCGAATGTAAAGAATCTCTTATCCTTCTTATTAGGAGCAGTCATTTTCGAGGTTTTAAGCTTTAATAAGTCAAAGACCAAAATTTTAAAGTGTGTGTTTTTGAAAGTGAGATTGTTGAGAGAATCGAAAAAAGTGAAGCTATTTCTTTTATTGAGGGAAAAAATGAAAATTTTGATGGCCTTCCAATCAAAGTCCAAAAGAAATTTAGATTCTAAATTAAAAATAACATCTTGAAAATTAAGAATATCCGGTGATCTTTTTTTCCTTCCACCTCTCTTCCCACGAGTGGTTTTAAAATTAGGAGTGTGAAATAATTTAGAAGTATTGCAATTGGTGTGTGTTGATTTGCGTGTGGTTAAATGTATCATTAAGACCATATGGAATGATAGTTTTGTACATCAGCATAAAATGATTTTCTTTTATAAGCCTTTCTTCTTTAGAGACAACTATGTCTAAAAATATATATATAATATATATATATATTATATATATATATATATATATTATATATATATATATATATATATATATATATATATATATATATATATATATATATATATATATATAATATATATATATATATATATATATATATATATATATATATATATATATATATATATATATTATATATATATATATATATATATATATATATATATATATAATATATATATATATAATATATATATATATATATATATATATATATATATATATATATATATATATATATATATATAATATATTATATATATATATATTATTATATTATATATATATATATATATATTATATATATTATATTATATATATTATATAATATAATATATTATCATAGTATAATACATACTATACATACTACAACTACATACATACATACATACATACATACACTACATACACCAAAACATACACACATACACACACACATACATACATACATACATACATACATATATGATCTAAAAGTTTAAGAAGAAGTGTTAAATGAGGTTTTCCATTTAGTTTATTTGTTTTATTCTTAACTGTTTCAGGTAAAAAAAAAGAAATGTCATTAGTATTTTTTACACTCCAATTTAAAAACTAGCACAATTTTTTTTCCAAAAAAAGTACCTATAGTTTTTGACAGCAAATGGTCAAGTGTATACACGTTGAGTTGGAAATTATGCTTAGCATACGAATCAAGTATTCCAGACATCTTTAAGGGTGTTGTATGGTAACAGATCTCTATACAATTCCAAAGGGGAAACTTTTGACCCTGCTTTTTAAAAAAAAGAATACGACATGTACTCACGAAAACTTACCAAACAATACAGACAAAAGTAATTTTGCCATTAAAGTAACAAAAAGTATAATTTTAAAGATATTAATTAGTTATAATTAAAACAAAAAAAATTGTTTAGATATTTACTTGCCGTTAGTGCTGTCATCTGTAGTTTGTGAATAATTACTAAAATTTTGTTTTACTTTATAACTAATTAAAATCTTTAAAAATATACTTATTAATTATTTTAATGGCAAAATAACTTTCTTCTGTATTTTTTGGTAAGTTTTCGTGAGTACATGTCGTATACTTTATTTAAAAACAGGGTCAAAAGTTTCGCCATTGGAATTGTATAGAGATCTATTACCATACAAGACCCTTATTGCACATACAACGTTTCGGCACCCTTCATAATTATACAGGGATTTTATCTAAAAGTACATGGCAAAGATCTCTTGGATTTTCCTTCATTTGTCTATTTAGTTTCGTTTAAATTTATAAATTTAATATAATTAAAAATATGAGGAGTTCTAGGTTAACTAAACAAATAATGATTTGAATAAACAGAAACGTACTAAAACTAAGGGTGCGTAACCCTACACGACTTTTAATTACCATTCAATAAATCAATACCACATTTAAAAATAATTATATACCTTATATGGCAATTTCAATATTTTTAAAAGCTAATAATTTATATGGCAACTACGCCTTGAGTCTGCACATTTTCTCGGAACCTTATTATGACGTTCGACAGGTGCTGGGAACACATGTACATACAGACAGACGGACCACTATTCAAAAACCACTTTTTAGAATCAACCAAAACGTGAAGAAAACACAAAATCTCCATTTTTGATTTTCGACCCCAATCGCAATACTTTTATTACCTTGTATTCCATATTAGGTAATTAACCCTTTCAGTCCCAAGAGCAATTTGGCATCTTCATTTTAGAATTTTTTTTCTGATCGTATATAGTCAATTATGAAAAAGCACATCATGGGATTCTTCAAACTTTTTTCTATTGGAAAATATTTTTTATAAATCCCAATAGATGTCAGCCCTACTATTTTTTTTAAATTATGATTAGAAAAATGATGATGCCAAATGGCATCACTGGGACTGAAAGGGTTAAAAGTAAAAAAGTTTTTTAATGTACTTTCATTGTTTACTTTTCTGGAAAAACTAAAAAAATGCAAAAAGTCAGTGCAATATAAATGGTTATCACTGCTAGAATGGTAATTCACATTCCTAGGTGGTGGTATCCTTGTTTATATTTATGTAAATGTTTCTGGGGATGTTAACCCTTTACTACTGAGGTTCTTATAAGTATCCCTTTATAAGTCCGCTGTTGTACTTTTCTTTTTCAGTTAGAGAAAATGGCGCAAAGGTAGAACTTTTTGATTAAATTGATCGTTAGGACCTGACGGTACTTGTAATAAGTCAAATTGTAAAGACCATTGTTTTACTTTTCATTGTTCGTTTAAGAGGGACTGTCAGTCTCATAGAGCTAATGCATTAGTTTTGAAATCACAACTTTTGCGAAAGAATAATCCTTTGTCATGCTATCCCATTTTCACCAGGTATGGGAATCATCATAACATCAATTTGAAACAAAATTGAAAAGAAAAAAACATCCGGTTATTTAATTATTAATTGATAAAGTTTTAAAATAGTGTCGCCATCTGCTGGCCATTTGGATCATTTTAAAATTTTAAATATATATAATTAAATAACTAGATAACATTTTCGTTTCAAATTTGTTTCATTTCGATGTTATGCTGATTCCCATACCTGGGGGAAAAGGTCTAACATAGCAAATCAATACTTCTGCGGAGGTTGTGATTTTAAAAGTAAATGCATTAGCTCTATGGGACTGACAATCCCTCTTAAGGGGACAAACCATATTCAGTTGCAAATCTTATTCATCCAACAACATAGTGTTGGTTAGTGTCATTTAGTTGTTATAAATAGAAAGACGAAAATAAATTCGTCATCAAATTCATTTTATGTTCCATCTATTTTTTTTACTGTAATATGTATTAATTGCACAGATAGCTTTAAAATAGGCAAAGGCAAATAATTAATTAAAACCTTATTACAGTGCATAAAAAGTTAAGGAGGACGGCTTACACTTTGAAGTTTATGATTTTTTATATCTCACTATGTTATGTCTAAGGAGTCCTCTAAAAACCGAAAATGTGTTATATATAATATCTTTTCAGTTTTTGAACATAATTGCAATGTACTGTATGTGAGTCTTCTAGTTTCAAAACCAGAAATGTCCACAATTAGCCAAAATCACTTTTGTTCGCAAACATTAACACACATTATGCAGTTAACTTTGCTAAGCATAAAAAACAAAAGATGTCAAATGGGACTCTATCTGGGTTTTGAAACTAGACGACTCTTATATAATATTTTGACATCTGGAAAAAATTACATGCATAAGTTATGGTAACAGTAGCAGATGGGTGAAATGACAACAATTTAAAATTTAATTTATATCTATTTTAAGCAAAGAATATACACCTGCCACACAATGTAAAAAAGTATCATTCGAATGACAAATTTAGCATCTGGATTTATTAAAAAGTTCCTTAAAAAGCGCCAAACATCCCCATTTCTTCCAAACGCGAGATTTTTTTAACTTTAAAAAAATGAAATTTGTTATCTCTATTTTTACATTTAGCCTCATCGTTTTTGTACAATGCAAAGAAACAAATCGTGCCATTGATGAAAAAGGTAACACACATATTTGGTTGATTTAATTATTTCACTCTTTATTGCTTCCTGCTTTTCCTTTAAATTCTTTTTAGCAGGGATGGGAGTAACGCGTTACTTGAACAGTGACTATGGGGCCCGGATGGCCGAGTGGTTTGGACCATTACGCTAGCAGTCAGCGCGCTGTAACGGGTGCGGGTTCGATTCCCGCCTTCGCCCTGGGTGTACTTTCGTTTCCCTGTGACTGTAAAAATTATTTCTGTGACTGTCTTACTTGGCGAAGGCTTATATAAGCGGGTCTCTGATCAAGCACACAAGCCTTAATGTATATGTACCTACCCCTGGCCCCAATAGTGGCTTTTTTTTAAGTAAAGTCGTTAAGGTTTTTCAGAAAGTAACTATAATTTAGTAACTTTGAGCAGTATAAATACATTGAAATAACGAAAAACTTCGTTACTTTTCGTCATTTCACACGCCGCTCTTCTCGGAGATCATTGGTCGCGGAGCCAATTTTGAATTGCCACTCCTTTTAAAATTCAATAATTTTTTAGCTTCCACACTACGTTTATAACGTAAAAAGTGGAAGGTTTTATAATCGTTCAGTCCGTCTGTCTGTCCGTCTGTCCGTCTGTCCGTCCGTCACTCACTTTCACAGAATGAACCACAAGTCCCACAGACAAGTGGGATACGTCATTTTGAAGCAAAAAATCAGATTAGGCTACATTCTAAATTTCATTAAAAAATTTAAATTAAAAGTTTATTTAAAATTTAAATAACTAAAAATTTAATCTAAATTGAAATAACATGCAAATTCTATTTTTATTCAATATTTCACTGTTGCCATCCACAAGTCCCACAGACAAGTGGAATACGTCATTTTGAAGCAAAAAATCAGATCCGGCTAATTCCAAATTTCATTTAAAAAAATTTTAATTAGAAGTTTATTTAAAATTTAAATAACTAAACATTTAATCTACATTGAAATAACATACAAATTCCATTTTTATTCAATATTTTCACTGCTGCCATTTCGTTAAACGTACGAGAAACTTTAGTTGAAATTAAAAAAAAAATTATTTATCTATAATAATAAAAGAAAGAGTCTGTCTGTGTGTCTGTCTTCGGATCGTAAAAGACCTACTTATACTGCCCACAGGAATTCGAAATTTTTAAGATAGATTCCCTTTAATACTAACGTGTGCACCTGAGGCTTAGTTTTTTCATATTTGTACCATTTTTAGAGAAAATTCGAATTTTCTGAAAAAAATACACCACTTTCGCTCAAATCCGATCATTTTTTCTCTTTCCTGATGCCATCGGCTGAAAAAATTAAATAAAACTTTTAACGAAAACCTTTAAAATTCAAAATGTTTATTTTATTCTTTTTTATTCTTTTGCCATTACTTTCAGAAACTAAATTCATTATTTGAAAAATAATTGACACGTTTCAAGTGACGTAATTCCACCAGTCTTCATTCCCGGATTTTATTGTGGGTTTATTTGATGATTTTTTCATTGATTTTCTGTTGACTGCATGTATGCATATTTAAGCAATAAATGTATAGTTAAGCTATTACTGAACTATGATGGTTAATAAAGGCCATCGCACTAGAGGTATTAGTGTGTTATGTCTTTATATTTTCGCCAAATACGTTGCCAAACTCGCCAAATTATTAACTAAAATTCGCCAAATAGGCAATTTCTTTTATGAATAATTTATAAGCTGGTCGGTTGTTCGAAGGTCATTGTGTTAGAGCTGTATAATGGGTGTGTTTGTAGCTATATCTATTTTCTCGCCAAATTATTTCCCAAAACGCGCCAAATGAGCTAAAAGGTTTTATGTATTTATGAGGGAATTGTGATGACATTTATGAGTGCATTTTATGGCGTATTTTTCATTTTGGAATTTTAAGGCAATGAAACGGGATGTTATAATTTATAACGAGCGGAAACAACAATAAGTTTATGATCCTATAACAGGGTATATGGTACACATATTTGGAATCTATTTGATATTTTTTTTATTCCGTGCGAAGAACGGGTATAAATTTGCTAGTGTGATATAATTCAGTTTGGATTGTTGTAATATCACAATAGAGTTCTTTTGATGGTTCATTATATATGTATGAAGAAAGGCATAAAAAATATGGCATAAAAAATATGCAAAGTTTCGCTTTTATTTTTAAAGCATCAATTGTACTAATTATATATTTTTTGAACTGTAAATTAATTTAACAAACTATAAATAAGTGAATTTTCGAAAGAAATGTAAATGGGAAATTAAGGCGACACAAAGATATTTATTAAAAAAGATTACATCATTATTCTTCTAACTTCAAACAAATTTAGCAAACGATAAAGTCTAATTATTAAATCTGAGAGAGAAGATTAATGAAAATAGTTAATTTTGGCGTTTAAAACTTTGAATTACAAATAGCTAAAGGCCCTGTTTTTATTAGAATTAAATCACATTTGCCATTCGCAACAATTGCTCGAGAAACTTTAATTCTTTTAGACAATAAATTTAAATAAATTTATTTTTGTGAAATTTATTTTTGTGACGTCAAATATAGTTAACTACGGATTCTTTGTATGTTGATATGACATGTTTTCATTCTATTTAAAAGCGAGGAATATTACGTATTTACTCTTTGAAATATGAATTATTTTTTGCAAACGATAAGTAATAATTGTTGAATTTTCGAAATAAAATAAATGAAACTAGCCAAATTTAGCGTGTAAATGTTTAATATAGAACTCATGTTGTGTTTGGCGCGTTTATTCCTGTTAAACACAAATGTGTGGAAGCGGGTTAAGTGACAGATTCTGTTACAAACCTACTTGTTTTAACTAATTCTAATTGCAGTGTTTTGTTTGTGCTTATACGTTTTTTAAACCTTAGTTATCTTTAAAAAACGGTAAGATGGTTAAACTGCAATTTTTCTTATAACTTGAAATTTCTAAAAGTAGCTGCAATTACTTACTTTTGGTATTAAGTAACTGTAACTGTAACAGAGTTACTTTTTTAATAAAGCATTTACAACTGTCACAGAGTTACTTTTTTAAAGTAACTTTCCAATCCATGGTTTTTAGTTAAAACGTCTAGTAAATCTAAAATTGAAATACATACTTTTGGTCGTGGTTGCATTTTTAGAGTGTTCTTTTTGGCTTGTTAAGGGGGAATGGGCGCGCTGAACCGGGGGTTTCCAAAGTAAAGTGCATCAGTGTTAATCTTATGGAGAAAAAAATATTTTCTCTGCCACATTTCTCCGGCTGTATTGAATATTTTTACAAGCGGATTTTTTATGTGATAAATGTAGCTGACTTACAGGTCCCGATCTTCCCACTTTTTGAAATTGGTTCGAATATTTTTTTAATTTTCAATAAATAATTTTACACAAAATATTCGAAGCCATTTCAAAAAGTGGGAAGATAGAGTCTTGTAAGTTATGTACATTTATGATTAAAAAAAACGTTTGTAAAAATATTCAATACAGCCTGAGAAATGTGGCAGAGAAAATAGTTTTTTTCCATTGGATTAACACTGAGGCACTTTTGGAGGAGTTTGGAGACCCGCGGTCCAGCGCGCCCATTCCCCCTTAAAGCTTGTTTCGCATAAATTATTCTAATAAAATCAGTCTAAGCAGTTAGTATATGTAAATCTTCGAACGGAAAACATGACCACAGCCAATACCCTTACCCAAGTCAATTAGTTACAGATAAATATGAATAGGTAAATGTAAAAAGTCCAAAACACAGGGGTTTTTTTTATATTCATGTTTTGATGGTTTCGTGTAGTAGAGATGCTAGCGGATCGTTTTATAGAAGTACAAAATATATTTCGCTTCTAGATGCTAAGAAAAAAGGGCTGTTTTCCGGAACCGACCCCTTTGTACATTTATTCAAAAGACTAACAGATGGCAGCACAAGCGTTAGTATATTCTTGAGCGGATTTCTGAGAGAGTTTACCATAGCTTGTGTTGTTTATTAACAAAGAATTGGATTTATACAAAACAAAAATGTAGAAGCCAAACTTTTTTCGTTTCTCCTGAAAACTTATAAAAAAGTCGATTCTACTTTTAACGATACATAATAGGTATCGTTAAAATATTACTCTGAAATTCTATCAATATAAGAAGTACATGAAAATTATCCAAAAAAAATTTTAACAAATTTTAATTAAAGTTTAACATGATAGTTCTTGCGCCTAAGGCATCAATACCTATCCAAAAATAGGAACCTTTCTTGCTTATTCAGTAAATTACTTTAGTCTCTAAAACCATTTCTATTCACATCGAATCCTCAGTATATTTCCTCCAGATCATACAAAACTATTACTTGCCCTTTGTGTAATAAAAAAAATCATTGGCTAATGAATCCCAACATTTTCTGTTTATGCTATAAATTTTTATTATTGAACAATATTTTTAACCGTATACATTGAGGTATTTTTATTAATAGTAATTTTGATTTAAACAAAAAAAATCCTACTAATCCAAACTTTCTCACTAAAATTTTTTTATACTTGGGTGAAGTATACATTGACGCCCGGCAATAAAGTCGCCAATCTGGCAACCCCGCCAAATTCCATTTTACGACAACCCTTGGCGATGAAATTTGGAATATTGCCAATGATAACCTCTAACTGAGTATACGTGGTTCTTTTACTGTGTTTTGTCGCCAGAAAATTTCGTTTGGCGAGATTTGCGCGGAACATTTGTCTATAACTACCATATAGAAATAAAAAGCTTGAGCAAACGCTATCCGTTTGATATATTATACTAGAGTATCTCAATCTCAGCTTTTACTAATACGCACAGAAGAAACACGACAAATTGGTTTTGGTGATTTGGTTTTGTTTTCCTTTACTACCCGAGGCAAAATTTAGTTTCAATTGTATTGTGCGTTTAGAAACCAAAGCCCCCGGGAAGCAACTTTTATTCGGAAATGATGGTTCATGATATTCACAAAGTCGTCGTTAGCGGGTTCATAGATACAATATCTATTGAATCTAAAGCCCTGGATCCTATGTGACTTGATCCCGGGCTTTTATTGAATCCACTGATTTGACTCTTATTTGATGCATAAAGATCATAGTAAATGTATTAGAGTGGTAGATCACGCGACTTCCAATTGCAACGGCGGCACACGCATGGAGCCAAGAATATCATGGCAAACAGGCCAGTGTTGCCACCACTTTAAGGAAAAAGTACTACGGCGTCATCGAAAATACCATTTAATACTTAAATGACAAAAAAATACTAAAAATGTGACTTTATAAAAATGTGAAACGCTTTTCTAGTATTTTCATGGGGTTTTTTTTTGTCATTTTAGTATTAAATGGTATTTTTGTATTTTTTTTCTTTAAAGTGGTGGCAACACTGGCCTGTTTGCCATGATATTCTTGGCTCAATGCGTGTGCCGCCGTTGCAATTGGAAGTCACGTGATCTACCACTCTAAAGCTATGTCCCCACTACGACATCAAACGCCACAAAGGCAACAAACGCAACAAAATTTGGCGACCGCCAAGCAATGCAATAGCATGGTGGTTGACTCTGCCAAGTCGCCAAGTTTTGTTGCCTTTGTGGCATTTGTTGCCTTTATGGCGTAGTCTGGACATAGCCTAATACATTTACTATGATCTTTATGATTTGATGGTATCATAATCGTTGCAGACCTCTTCGCCGATGAGGAATCTGAGCGCATCACAGTCTGCATAGACGAGAAACTGGGCTGCTTCCCGGAGACCGAGCCCGGCGAAGATATCTCGTTCGCCGACAGCGTCAGCGACTGGTTCGAGAACAAGTACTGGCGGTCCTCAAGGGAACGTGTCGGGACCGAGTTCCACCACTGGGCACCGGGGAAAAGGCAGGCCAAGGTCATCACCAACTGGAACTTCCACGAGCACATCAAGGAAGGCGGGAAATTCCGACCGGACCTGAAGACATTCTTCATTATTCATGGGTTCCATGATAAGGAAAACCCATGGATGACGGTAAGTTGATCTATCCATACACTGTACAAAAAATCTGTTAAGGATCTTGTATGGTAACAGATCTTTATACAATTCCAATGGGGAAACTTTTGACCCTGTTTTTAAATAAAGTATACGACATGTACTCACGAAAATTTACCAAAAAATACAGAAGATAGTCATTTTGCCATTAAAATAATTAATAAGTATAATTTTAAAGATATTAATTAGTTATAATTAAAATAAAAAAAATTGTTTGGATACTTACGGGCCGTTAGTGCTGCCATCTGTGGTTTGTGAATAATTACTAAAACTTTGTTTTACTTATAACTAATTATTATCTTTAAAAATATACCTATTAATTATTTTAATGGAAAAATAACTTTCTTCTTAATTTTTTGGTAAGTTTTCGTGAGTGCATGTCGCATACTATATTTAAAAAAAGGTCAAAAGTTTCCCCATTGGAATTGTATAGAGATCTGTCTACAGAAAAAAACCATGCAGTTACAGAAAATTACTGTTGTTTTCATTGAACAGTTTTTTATCCTGTAAAAATGCATAGTTTATTAAAAACAGTGGTTTTTTTTCTCCTTTAAACCGCGGAAAAAGTGTACTAGACTGCAGGGTCTAAGATCGCTGATGTTGCGCATGAGTAGATTCATCCAACATTGAGAACCAACATAAATTTGCGCCAAACATGAGGATGAAGTTCATGTATGACTGCCCGAAAATAGAATATGGGAGCAACCGTTCATCAACACTGGAAACCTATGGCCAACTTCGTGAAGTCGAAATTCAGTTAAAAGTTGAAGATAGGTTTGCGTTGGGGGTTGGGTTGAATGAATGAACGTCCATTTGATATGGACGGTTTATTTTATGTTACTTAATTGCACTTTATTTTATATGTTATAGTCCGGCTGTCACTTCTTAGCATCCCAAATATTTTGATTGTGAAATATTACACTTTAAACACACATAGAGAACCTAAAAAAGGCAGGGTTGCCAATCCCATGGCGTTTGGTAAACACAGAGCATTATTTGGGTTAGTTTGGTTGGAAATAATGTGTCACACTAGAACGACACATGGGTTATTTGTGAAAGGAGGTGTCTAGTTAATTGCTGATGGCCGTCACCAATTGCACATGCATTTCTTTTTGATCTCGACTTGATCGTCAATAGATTTGCATCATCTGTAGTACACTGCGATGCAAAAGTCCAGACAATGACTTCATTTAGCTGTTAAATTTAGAATTGTGATGGTAGAGTTACAAAAGCCTCCTAAACATATTAAAAAAGTATTTTGAAATTCTATAATTGAAACATAATTGTTTGATTTGCTATAACAATTTTTTTTCAGAAAATTAAAATTTGTATGATGCAAAAGTTTAGACAGAAATACAATATTATGCTAATTTAAAGTAGATAATGGCCTAATTTCGCATTTTTATTGATGAATTGTATTTTTTTATATGATAAATTATAAAAACACGATATCCGGTGAACTAAACAGAATGGTTCAATTTTACACCAAAAAGACAATATAGCCACTTTAAATCTTTATTCAATTCATATTTGCTTCAATTGTACAATTTAATATCTCTAAATACGAACCGAATGCTACAAGTCCATCACCTTTAAGTAAGAACGTTTTTGACGAATTAAGTAAAGTTTAAAGTTTTGAAACGAATTCGTAGATTTAGAGACATGTATTGACCGATTTTCTTGATGAAAAGTGCAGTCTTTCCCATACAAAATCACAAAATAGAGCGACATATTATTCTTTTTTGCACTTTAGTACAATGCAGAGATAGTCACCTCTTCAAAAACGCCAAAAAAAGTCAGTAATTTCAACGTAAATTTACTAACTCTTGCCGAAACCAAAAGTTTCCTTAAGTTTTTTCCAAAGTGGACTGTTCCACAATCAAAATATTTGAGATGCTAAGAAGTGAAAGGCGGACTATACTTACTTTTTGTATTATGTTGTCTCTTTGTACGGATCCCTTCTGCGCTTTTCTTACAGGACATGAAGAACGCGTTGATGAGGCAGGGGCCGTGCAACGTATTCCTCGTCAACTGGAACGGGGGTGTCATGTACGGCACGGCAAAGGCCAACACGTGGGTGGTAGGAGCAGAGCTAGGACGAATCGTGCAGCGACTGGGAGTATGTATTTTATTTACTAAAAACAATTTATGTGAGTTTAGGAAGATTTAGATAATTTTTTGGAAATGACTGTAGGCACAACCTCATTAGGTGTGTGTGAAGTTAACATGTGTAATGGACAATTACAGCGTTTTCCCCAAACATAACACCTCTAAAAAATAAGTTCCGGCGCTACTGAGGGGAGGGCTGGGGATCTCAGTTGGTAAGGCACTTCCTTGCATGTGAAAGGTCCAAGTTCAGGCCCGGGCAGTGTGAAAAGAACTGCCGACTTATACAGTGCAGCCAAAAGTAGGACTAATAATAAACCGTGTAGAAGGAGTGCAAGTTTAATTTGCTTCGAATTCCCGTCGCTGCGTACGCTGTCGAATACTAAAAAAGTTGCGTTGTGTGCCTACTTGGGTGTAGGCTCGTCGCTGTACTGTGGTACTAAATTACAACGCCCGTCTATAATAGACCTTGTGCATGTCGCTAGTGCTACGATCATTCAACCTAACCAAATAAAGGGTGTTGGTAATGGACAATTACAGCGTTTTCCAGAAACATTTGTATTCGATTAAGCATATTAAAAAACCTCTAAAACTCAAGTATTTCTGGTTTTAAAGATGTATTTATTTTTAAATTCATTTTTAAAGTTAATGATACGTCACTCCTGTTAAACCTCTCTTAGCATAACAGATGACGTCACGGTTGGCTTTTTTTTTGTTCTTGGCGTGTTATTTCGTATCACGTTTCACTGTATCGCTTTTGAAACTGTGGAACGTGCTTTCATCCTTATCAAACTCTTAAAAAAGTTATGCTATTTTACAGAAACTTGTCATGTTCATTCCAGTTAATTTCTTCAAACGTTGAACGATTTCACTCGACTATTCCGATCAGATCCAACAGTCAATAGTTCTGCAATAGCTCATACGCGCTCTAGTGTGTGTATTTTAACTAACAACCAAACTTGGAACAAGGTGTTTAACTTCCTTGATATGAAATAATATTGTCTTCTTCTTTTAATGAGGTTTCGCAGAAATTGTAAGGTTTACTATTTTATAAAGTGTATTACAGCATAGATCGAAACATCGCCAAAAACATAACAGTTGACGTCAGAGCTGTTTTCAGTGACGTACATTTTCGGCAAATTTCAAATGCATTTTTTGTTGAAATTAAACATATTTGTGAATATTTAACCTTACATTCGGAATCTGAAGCTTCTAATGTACCAGAAAAACACATATATTATGAATTTCGCGTTTCATGCAACTTGTCCATTCTCATAGTGAAACGTATTCACCTTTAGAATAAACACATCCACCCCACCCCACCCCCCAAAAAAAATTGCGTATCATGTTGTTGTTTTTTAAAAGTTTTTTTCATATTGCTTAACTGATACACAGATTTTGGTAGGTATTTGAAAATGTAGTTCTCACTCTCAAGCCCTGGTTTGTAAGGATTGAAAATTCACGTCAAAGCGTTAAAACACGCCCTGTTCATCGATATCAGCGTCTTATCTTCGCTTAGGTGGTTTGTTAGAATTCATGTCTAGCGATGCGTCCGCATCTAACGCATGCGTAGTGAGCGAAGGCCACCGTTATCTCATTCGAATAGGTAGAAACATCGGCCATTTCGCACGTTTTGGACGCTCTAATCAAACCACGACTGATTCGAGATTTTCGACCGCTGAGATCAACGTTATTTTTGGTGCCGCGGTCACGTGACAACTAGGGCCAATAAGAAAGCGAAAATTTTGGACGGACTGCTCAGCGTCCGATTTTGTGTTCTTACAAACCAGGGCTTCACAGAAACGAAATTTCATCATAAATGTATCAAAAGTGACGGTTTCCTACTACCATAAAAAAAACTGTTTGTCCCAATAATTCTCCACTATATAATATCAGATCAAAATCTATTATTTTTAATATGTATTTTTAAAGTATCGTTTAAAAACTTCATGATAAGTTTTTAAAAAACTGAGTCATGTCACGTAATGTGGGGTGATGGAAATACTGTTGTTGTTATGTTGACTTATCATCGGTTTGTATTGTGAGGAGTCAGACAATATAAAATCGATCAGTGACCTTTAATAAATCTAGTACTAGAAGGAGAAAAGAGCGAAGATCCTCCCTTGAAAGTCCTAAGCAGTCTAAGACGTGATCAGGAGAGATCAGCTGACTATGACATTTCGTGCATGAAGCATAATACAGGGTGTCCGTAAAAGAATGTCCGAGTTCTGTTACCCTGGCCGCCTCGTTCACCTGACATCGAGCCTTGTGATTTCTTCCTTTGGGGCTTCGTAAAAGATCGGGTCTACGTTCCACCCCTACCCCACGATTTACCAAACTTGAAATGTAGAATTGCACAATGCACAGGCTGTTACTTCCATTACTCCGGACTTGCTGCAGACAGTATGGGAAGAATTGCATTTTCGTTTGGATGTGTGCCGTATCACTAAAAGCGCACACTTTGAGCACTTATAGGGAAAACTAGGTTAGTTTTCCTTCAATGTCATGTATGATTTGTTAGATTTAGTATAAAATAAACTCCTGTAATATACCATTAAAACTCGGACATTCTTTTACGGACACGCTGTACAATTCTGAAATTGTTACTGTAGAATTACTGTCTGTTTTATAGTTGTCAAATTAAGACCAGTTTCGAATCAACTGCTGTCTTATTGTTTCAGCTAATAACCGGTATGAAGGCCGACCGAGTGCATATCATCGGCCACAGTCTTGGAGCTCACGCCGCAGGGTTCGCCGGAAAGTGGGTACAGAACAGAATGGGAGGAACAAAAGTGAAAAGAATCACAGGTAGACTGCAAAAAATCTGTTACATATATATTTGCAGAAAATACTGTTGTTTTCTTCAAGCAGTTTTTATTTCTGTTAAAAAAATATGCTACTTGAATTTAAAATAGTTTTTCTATTATTAACTGTGTAAGAGTACTAGACTGTAACCAAACAAGCATTTTTACTGTTTGTATTACCTCTATGTGCTTAACTATCTTAGTTGGGAAGGCGTTGAATTGAATGATCTAAAGGTTCGTGGTTCGAAACCGCGTTTGACAGTTTATTAATCTTCGGAAGTATTGTGATTAGTATCCCCGTCTGTCACTGGGGTGACCGGGAGGCAGTAAAACTTCGAATTTTCTTTAAAATAATTTTAAAAGAAAACAGCTTTTATGTTTAATTTGCAAATTGTTTGTATGAAATAAACAAAATTTCTCTGTAAATTATGTGGTACTTTTATATTACGCTAGCTAATAGTTTTTTTTCTGTAAAAACAATAGACATTTTTGCAGTGCATAGTTTAGTCGGCAGCAACGGGCTGGCTTCCCAAGTACTGGAGTTCTAATTGGGTCGAATCACTTGTGGAAAAATGGAATTCATTTGGTAAATACAAATACAAAAATTGTCGACCAACAACAGACCAGAGACCAGTAAAGATTAATATAACAAAACTTTAAACAATAGAGTAATGGACCAATGTTATAAAGTCGAAAATACGTTTAAAAAAATGCTAGGTAATCCATCAGTCAAAAGAAAAATCGTGTTTTTATTATCGTGTTAAAGATTAATATAACAAAACTTTAAATAATAGAGTAATGGACAAATGTTATAAAGTCGAAAATACGTTAAAAAGTGCTAGGTAATCAATCAGTCAAAAGAAAATCGTGTTTTTCTGGTTATTTCAAGAATCTATTTATAAGTGTATTTTCTAATCAAGACGTGGTGCCCACCCACTTACCATGGACATTACATTTCATTTTGTAGGTCTCGATCCTGCAGGTCCTGACTTCGACACAGTGGTTGCAAACGAGAGACTGGACAGAAACGACGCTGAATTCGTGGACATCATTCACTCCAACTTCGCGAGCAGTCTCCTCGATGGTAAGAGATACAGGATCCTGATAGCGTCCTGATTTACGTTTAAAATACTGTTGAGATTTTTATTCTGCGATAGTTTCATCGAAAGTTATGGCTATTTCAGTGAAGCATAGTGGGTCAAATTTTGCCCTAACCAAAGCGGAAGTGGAAGATAGAACTTTATACTTTAAACACGTTTTCTGAAGAACAGTATTTTTCAACCACAAGGTTTTTTTAAAACCTGATATCTCAAAAACTACTTGATATAATGTAATAAAATTTTCATAGCATGTTTATTGTAAGTTCATGTGTGTTTTGAAATAAGATCTTAGTAAAATATCGAATAGAATTCATTTTATGGACTTTTAATATTAAAATTTCCTTGATTTTTGAAAATTTTCTATAAACATGGATTTGATACTATGTAATTCCTAAAATATTACGAGTTTTGCTTAAATCTCATTTCAAAACATCTAAGAAGGTCTAATGAATGACTCTGCCTAATATTTAAGAAACGAATGAATTATTTTTTGACTTATGACGTTTTGCGTAAGGCTTTTGTTTAAGGCAAATTTCTTCAAAATTTTCATTTATTTTTAAAAATAAAAGTTAAATACCATTTTTTTTGGTAAAATATTCCATTTAACATTATTATTCATCATGAACACTAAAAAAAATAGTTAATTTCAAAGTATTAAAAAATTAGACCCCTCAAGGAAGGGAGCTACCTATGCATGCAAAACATTGGAATGCAACAACGAACTATAATACCAGGGATTAGAGTAACGCGTTACTTGTAACAGTTACTTTTTTTAGGTAACGTCGGGTAACGCCGTTACATTTTTCAGAAAGTAACTGTAACTTAGTTACTTTTAGCGGTAACGAAGTAACGAAAAATTGCGTTACTTTTCCGTTACTTTCCGAAGGCTGTCAGATGCTTATTTATAAATTCCACTCCTAAGAGAGAAGGGAACATTTCGCATTCCCGAAATATGAGCTTTTCTTGGGAGGGAAAAAGCAAACTAGCATTGTCCACTTTGGCTGCTAACGGCAGCCGGAGTTGTGAAATTGTTTCGTTAATAATGATTTTCTTTGCAAAATGGTAAGATGGCTAAATTACAATTTTTCTCATAACTTGAAATTTCAAAAAGTAACTGTGAATCGTTACTTTTCGTACTAAGTAACTGTAACGTGTTACTTTTCATATTAAGTAACTGTAACGGTAACAGTTACTTTTTTATTAAGTAACTGTAACTATAACAGAGTTACTTTTTTAAAGTAACTTTCCAATCCCTGTATAATACTAATATTCAATACGTATATCAATATCAGTGTTCGAAATTTGATAAAGAAATTTAGGAGCAGTCTATGCGACTAACTCAAAAAACTAGGCGCAAATGCACATTATCTAGAAGCATTTTTTTTAATTATAAAAATAACTTTTTGAAACATTTCTCCGATTTTTGGAGACACAGTGTCCAAATGAACGTTTTTATGGAATCACAAGAGTTTCGCCATTTTAGAACAGCTGGAATTCCAAAATTTACGAAATCACAATTTACTACATCCTTTTTGCTAAGTTTGTGGATATTTATTACGATCGTCTGAGTTTTTTAGGTTATTGTCAGAGTTTCTATGTATTCCGTTTCTACGTATCCTCCGTGAAACAACCCCATTGTAAAATCACCACAAGTTGGTGATTTTACAATGGGGTTGTTTCACGGAGGATCTGACAATAGCTCTGCGGTTTTGTTTTCATGTCTCTCAAATTACTTTTGTTGATATTCGAAATTGAGTTTTCTAAGAATAAGTTATTTTTGTTGTTATTTTTTTTAATTACAACTTCTTGCTGTGCTGTTGGTTGTTTTAATCATTTATCAAGGAAAACTTGCATTGAAAGAAGTCGGAATTTTAAAAAATTAACTACTAAAATATTCTCTTCGAAAACTTACTCCTGAATACCAAAACAGCAGTAATTCGAGAGACATGAAAACAAAACCGCAGAGCTATTGCCAGATCCTCCGTGAAACAACCTTATAGCCCGATTTGGAGATTTGTGAAGTTCGGCGTTGTTTCGAAACTTGTAGATCGATTTTAAGACTGCCGAATTTTCGCGATTATATAATCTCAGCAATGGTTTAAAAAATTTAGGATAGGTGAAAATTTCTAATATTTTGATCATTATTTTTGGCGAGATTCTTGGAAACCATGATATAAAAAAGTTAGTATTGAAGCTTTTTATTTAAATACTGTAGTCGTGATAACTGCGACTTTTTTTTATTTTGTAGTTGCAAAATCGACAAAACTAGTCGCATTTTGCGACTAGCGACTGGGAATTTTGAACCCTGGTCAATGTATACATAATATGAGGGCTCTCTAACTGAAATAGTTACAGGCTATATCTCTAGTATTGGGAACTTTTGTTAGTTTACCAAGCAATGAATTCCCATGAATTAGTTAAACATTCCAATTCAACCTCAATGCACTGTAAAAAAAACCTTCAAGTTGGTTGGTTGGTTGGTACATGTATTTCCGGCTTGTGTGCTTGGTCAGAGACCCGCTTATAAACCTTCGTCAAATAAGACAGACACAGACAGAATCTTTACTGACACAGAGAGAGAAATTACACCCAGGGCGAAGGCGGGAATCGAACCCGCACCCAGTACAGTGCGCAGACTGTTATCGTAATGGTCAGCGATCTTAACCACTAGGCCACCCAAGCCCCCCAAAGCACTCTAATTTACCTTTATAGTGTGACGGTAAAAGTGTTACCATCACTCCGTGCAATGAATAGACATATGATAAAAAAATTTATTTTGTGGTACTGGCAAAAATATTTACTTGACTTAACAGTGATTGGATGTACCTATCTTCTCTGTTTAAGTGCTATTAGAGCAAGTTGTTCAGACGCTGCAACATTGTGACATTATAACTCTTTGACGTAAAAAGTAACCCCAAAATGTTCTGTAATTTTACATAATTTTTTTTATAATAGTGTACAATTTAATGGGTATAGACACCCTACCATAATTTTCTAAGATAGCAAAGAGTTGCCAACGAAAGAACCAATAAACATAGACTGTACTTCGAACAAAATTTAGTGATCAATTAATTTGTCACTCTGTATATGTTCCCAATACAGAAAAATACGATGTTAATATGCGGTAAATATGCTGCATTTTTACAGACTGCTAATTACATCTATGTCGAAAACTTGCGACTGGAAAGCAAAAAAAATTGATTTCCACAAGGGAAAAACCTAATTGGTTGGGTTTGTATAGCTATACATAATTTTATTGCTTCGGTTGAGTTTGTATAGCTATACGTTATTTTATTTTGCTCGAGGCGAGCTTATTCCAGAGATCATTCATATTGGATTTTGAGTACGCATCTAACTTATATTAACTCTATACAGCCAAGACACGCCTTGTAATTTCGATCATTAGGCAAGTAAGGGGAAAAGCCTAATTTAACAATGGGATAATACAAGGTAGCGCAAATAAATGTGTCCCCGGCATGGAGCTACGAATGCAGGGAGATGCTTGGCGCAAGGCCGGATTTCTAAAAAGGCTAAGTAGGCTGTAGCCTAGAGCGGCGAATTTTTGGGGGCGGCAAATTGTAAGACCAATTAAAGCGGCATTTGGCATAAAAAATATTTTTGAAAATATTAGTATCTTTCTAATAAAGAAAACAAATAATTTATATTAATGCGTAAACCGCAATGAGCCGTAAATTATTAATGAATTCAAGAAAAGAAACGTTGCGTACAGTGAGTACCAAAGGAGGTTCTACTTCTTAACACAATTATTTAATAGTCTTATAATTACTGAGGATTTAATAATAAACAAGGCCACTAGTTAAAGACATCAATTCAAATTATCTATATTCCGATTTAATTGAAGAATGCATTCATTTTAAAAATCACTGCATCACAGGAATAGAAAAACCCTTAGTTAAAGGGGAGAATATTGTGACAGGGGCGGCAAATCGATCGTAGCATACAAGCGGCAAATCTTTAAATCCGGCCCTGGCTTGGCGGGAAAAAGTATGGAAGTCGCATGAAAGCCTACAAGTCGAATTCAAAAATAATTCAAGCGTTTAATGGCTTTATATGGCAAACCCGTTTTTGCATTGGTTTTAGACTTGGTAGCATATCCTGTCTAATCCCTACTTCAAAGCCGGGCCACTTATATTTGCGACACCCTGTATTACATTCCTATCTTTTTTCCAGGTTTCGGATTGGAAAAAGCTATTGGCCATTTCGACTTTTACCCGAATGGCGGAGAACAGCAGCCTGGGTGTCCGACTGTCTTAGAAGGAGTCGCAGAACTCAGCAAAGAAACTCTGGAGTACATTAATCCTACGTACAAGTTGTATACTTTGATTGCGGGTGACAACAAGAACAGTAAGTGTAAATCCTATAGCCCCCCAACTATCTAATAATGGTAGCGTTGGGTACCTACTCAGGTATCGGCTCGTCACTTGACTGTGGTTCTTAATAACGACGCCAATAGCCCTCGTGTTGCTATAGTGCGACGAGATAATTCAAATTAAATCTAACCCAACTATCTAAACCGAAAAGGGCTAATCCAATGACTTCTCGGAACATTGAATAGATTGGTGTATATTTTATCCACGAGCTAGAGCGTCTAATTTAAGTGAGATCAATTGTCTGAAGCAAAATACAAGTGTTGGATTGAATTATCGTCGCACTAGAGCTACTCGAGAGCTATTGGCGACGGGCGCCATAAGAACCGTAGACAAGTGACGAGCCGACATCTGAGTAGGCAGCTAACGCAGTTTTTAATAGGGTACTTGACTAAATTTTTTTTTATTGGCTTAAAATATTCTTATGCCAAAAATATTAGACCCGTATTTTTTCTTTTTTTCAAATACCCCATAAAAAGGCAGAAAAATGAATTTTAAAATTAGGACGAAAAATCACTCCCGAAAACGCTTCCTGTCTGTCACGTGGTATCTGTGATGTCATTAGTGACTATAAACAAACTTTGAAACACCATATTGGAATCGATTTTAGGCAAATTTGAAATATCCTCTTCTGTAAAAAACCTTACATTATCTCAATATTTATTATTTCAAGAGTAAATTAGATTAAATCAAGTTTAATCAGAAAACAAAAAAACATCACGCCGGTTTGTTTATAGTTACTAGTGACGTCAGCCAAACCGTTGTGTTTGTGATCACGTGATGATCACGTGAAAAAAATGCCTTTTTAAAATGATTTTTTTATTGATTTAAAGATTTATTTCGCAAAAAAATTATATGCATTTGTTATTTTTGACTTTCAACTATAATTTAAATAATATTGGAAGGTATTTTGGCGATGCAGTCAAGTACCCTATTGTAAGGCGTAATTGTAAGGGCGGCATCGGGACTTTGAAGCATTTAAAGTGCACTCCCACTGTACGTGGTATTATTCGTCGAACGTTTTGACTTCACAGATCGTTTTCAGGTCAGCAATTATTTTGGCAATGCCCGAAACTGGGACCTTTCGTATGCAAGACAAGCGCCCTACCGACTGGGCCCCGCAGCCCTACTGACTACAAGGAGACGTGAAGACGTGTGAAAATTAACTTGTATTTTCATATTAGCTTCGCTTTTGATCATAATCTCGAAGTCGGCGCAGAAATACCGTCGAGGAAAGAGCACGCTGTTGAGCGACGTAATTCAAAACAGTTTGCTTGGTTGCGCCACCTACCGACTGTTGACTTCCTACTTTTGGTCGAATTCGGAATGCATTATTAAGAAGGAGGCTATGCCTAGGCTCAGCACAGAATTCCTAAAGTAGGCTTGCCCATCTCTAGTAGGTATTTCCCAAAATCTCTTCGTTCTGCAAACAACCTTTAACCTTCCCATTTATTCCCCCAATCGGGCGATGCCTACGATGACGTCAAATGCGACCATGTTCGGTCTATCCTGTTCTTCTCGACCGACATTTTTTGAAAAAGTTGCATGTTCATTTTAGTGCAGTGTATGCAAACTGTAGCACCGTTTTTTTCTTTAAATCGCCAAGATCAGGACATGTTAGATCCGACAACATTTTAGGTCATGTGAGTGACATGGAATTTTAATTTGTGTATTTCGAGTAAAAATCATTATTTTTGAAGCTTTTTAATCTGATATTCGGAATCTACAACTTCTTTTCGGATTCTACAGCTTATTTTTGGAACCTGCAGCGTCTCTTCTAACATACCAGAAAATGGTATTTGTCATTTCGGGTAGGATGCAAATTCCCCATTTCGAATGTAGATTTGCTCATCTCTATAAAGTACAGTAGAACTATCCAACTACCCGAAATAATTGGGACCTAACCACATTCAGATAATTGGAGTCAATTGGAAGAAAAGGTATCATCAATCAATTACCTTTTTATATGACAGATGATTGCCTAATATAAAGTTGGTTTAAAAGTTTATATACTAATTATAAACTTTTATTCATGGCTTATCTGTTGCTGTCATGCCAAAAACATTACTAGGCATGACATCCAACAAAGGCGAACCGTGGCAGATAGACGTTCGGATAATCACCAACCCAACGCTACGGATAAGAGCTCTACTGTATTGATCAAAGTATCTTCGTTCTGCACATAACTTTTCACCTTCCCACTTACTTCCCCCCAGTCGGCGATGCCTACGAAGATGTCAAATGCAACCACGTCCGGTCCATCCTGTTCTTTATCGACAGCATCCGCCACCCAGATTGCCACTTCATCGCCGAAGAGTGTGGATCCTGGGATGACTACAAAGCCGGAAAGTGTTCCAAAGCACTCAAGGTCTCGATGGGCTACCGGGCACGAAAATACAGATACAAGATTGATCCCAACGCCTCCAAGAAGTTCTATCTGAGCACCAATGCAAAAGCGCCCTTCTGTAAGCACTGATGGATTTTGAAATGCTGTATTTAGGTTGTTGGATAGTTATAGGAGTTCTGTGTTACTTATGAAGAAGTTGAGTTTTATTCACTTAATACTACATGTACTATCATGTACTACTACATGTATCAATGTTGAATGGAAATATAATAAATGTTATGAAATTTCTTCAATGACATCACTCAAATTGTTCTTCTGTAAGAAGTGATGGATCAAAATGCTGTATTTAGGGTCGACTTTTATTCGCTATAATACTATATGTGCTACGATGATGAATAGAAATGTAATAAATTTGATGACAAAAATTGTTTAATAACATCACTTAATAACTCGTAACAACTGCCAAGTCTATAACCACCCAAGATAGAAATGATTTGTTGCAGAACAGAATATTTCCAGAATATTTGTAATTTGTCAAGAGATTTTTAAAAATAAGCTTAACTTAATGGGCTATTACTTAAAATGAGGTTTTCTCATTTCCACTTCTTAACTAGATTTTGTTTTCATACGACTTAATCAATATTTGTAATTTTTAAAGTTATTTTTAAAACAAAAAGCAAGTTAATAGAATAATTCTTTAAAAAAAAAGAGGCTTTGCCACATACTTCTTCCGCATCTTTCGAATCTCTCGTGCGACGATAGTTCAACCTAACATAACATTCAGTAGCTATCTTTCGTTTTCGTACGACCCAATCAAAGTGTTGGTTTGCACCAAGATTTACTTACAAGTTTAACATGTAGATGTCGCTCCTAACTCCATCCTCGTTTCCGAAACAACTTTCACCTCGACATTTAGTACCGGCTTTTACATGTAGATGGCACTACACATTTCTCCTCATTTTAAAAACTAGACTCTTTCAACTTAAGAGTTAGTTTAAGTATTAACATGTAGATGTCGCTATGATAACACGTCGCTAAAATAAAACTACCAATCTAAAGTTCATTTTAGCTTCCTATTCATATGTGAAAGAGGAAATAAAGTCACCGAAAAAGAAACAGCGAACTTTGCTCTCTATCACGCCTTGTTCTTTTGTTGATTTTAGATATAAAAAGAAAATGCGCTTGTCATTGCAATTTCTAATCCTGTTTTTCAATTTAGGATGGAAGTTAATTCGAATATAATTATGGGTGTAATCGTTTTCGTGTAACTTAATTTGTGCGCCTAAATTTTTCAGGACTATCGTTTAATTTATCTTATAAACTTAATCAAGAAGCTCATTTTCACTTGCCCAATTGGCTATTTTAATGCGATTGGTTTGGAAAGTTAAGTTAATGATTTCTATAGTTTTATTAACTGGTTTATGATTAGTAAATTAAAACAATATAGATAAAACATTAATTTTTAGTCTACTTTTCTTTTTCTTTTTTTTAATTCGAAAGAACTTTTTTAAAAAATGAAAAATTAGATATCGACTTGCTGACGAGGTGTCTGTCTGTCCGTTCGTCTGTCTGTTCGTATCCAAAATATCGGATCTTATTATTTTTTTTTAGAAATGTCGAAAGGTCAGAGACCCTACTTTCTTACTTTTCTCCTCTGTCTGTACATCTGGGCGGAGATTTGTTTACTGTGTGTCGGTGAAATACCCATTGAATTAGCATTGAAATTTAATTTTTAGTCATTTCTACCGCTGTTCCCAAATCAACAATGACATGAGAAACTTTATTTATTTAAAAATAGTTTTTTTTAATTCATAAATCAGTTTGGAATGGCGTCATAAAATGTAGCACAATGTGATTCTTTGATTGTTCATTATTTGTTTACTAAGAGAGTGACAAGGAACAGTTTCTGCATAAAAATCCGGTAAGTAAACTGGTTAAAACGTAAAGCAATTTATATAATTATTCTTCGAATTGAATTGAAACTTTAGGATTGACAGGCGTAAATTTACAATAAGTCCGGCTTTAAACTTTAATTCAGAAACATTTTAATGCTCAACCGAATAATTTTGATACACTTCGTCGAAGAGATAGATTTGATTGCAAATCAAATGGGATGGAGCAACTTTGGCGCTTATACAAATTGACAATTCAACATGTTAAATTAAGGTTTAAATTTTTATTGTTTGTTTCGGTTTAACTCTCAAAACGACCGATATTGATTAAAAGAAACATTTCTTCCTATGCAAGGTTTCTTTAACAAATGTTTAGAACAACCAACAGCACAGCAAGAAGTTGTCATTTACAAAATGTAGTATGTAAAATATTCTTAGAAAACTCATTTTCGAATACCAAAACAAAAGTTATTCCAGACAACAAATGAAAAAAAACTTTTGGACAAGCTGTTGCCACCCACGACTTGAAACAACCCCATACAATGAGAAACGTAATAAAAGCACGGACAACAAATAAATTACAGAATAGCAGCGGTTCAAATTTATTTCTGAAAAGTATACGTTATGATTTTCTACCTAAGTCGAAAAAAGATCAATGTTCCGTCCTGTAACTTACAACATCGGCCATTTTTCTACCATGGTATCTTGAATAATGCAGTATGAACCGATTACAGTGTTTGGTTCAAATGTCGAGGCCAAACAATAATGAAAATAGTAGAGTGAAAAATGGTAAGCCCATAGATATCAGTTAAAGTATTAGATTGGCAGATCACGTGACCTCCAATGCTAACGACAGGACGCGCATGGAGGCCAAAATAAGAGGGCAAAATGGCCAGTGTTGCCGCCACTTTAAGGAGAAAAATACTACGAAAAAATACCATTTAATTCTAAAATTGCAAAAAAATATCGTAAAAATACTAGCTGTATTTTGGAATCTTTTTAGTGACTTTAAATCCTTTTCTAGTATTTTTTTTTTGTAATTTTAGAATTAAATGGTATTTTTTCGTAGTATTTTTTTTTGTAATTTTAGAATTAAATGGTATTTTTTCGTAGTATTTTTTCTCCTTAAAGTGGCGGAAACACTGGCTTTTTTGCCCTCTTATTTTGGCCTCCATGCGCGTCCCGTCGTTAGCATTGGAGGTCACGTGATCTGCCAATCTAATACTTTAACTATGATATCTATGGGTAAACCTAAACAGAAGCAAACAAGAAGCAATGGGGATGTTTCACGTCTTGAATGGCAACAGCTCCAGGGATCTTGTTTTCATTTTTTGTCTGGAATTACTTTTGTTTTGGTATAAGAAAATGAGTTTTCTAAGAATATTTAACTTATTACATTTTTTAAATGGGAACTTCTTGCTGTGCTGGGGAAACGCCTTACAAGCGGAAGGTTCCATGTTCGGGTCAGGGCACCGCCAAAATAAATGCCGACCTATAAACGGAACGCGCAGCCAAAAATGTCCGACGAATAATACCCCGTGTAGAGGGAGTGCACGTTAAATATGCTCCAAAGTCCCGACGCTGCGTACGATGTCGAACTTAACGGTTGCGTTGGGTGCCTATTCAGATGTCGGCTCGTCACCTGATTGTGGTTCTAAATTTCGACGCCCGTCGCCAATAGCCCTCGTGTAGCTCTAGTGCGACTATAATTCAAACTAAACTTAACTAAACTTGCTGTGATGTTGGTAAGGTAAGGTAAGGTAATCGTTTCCGGCTGTCTATTTCTAGCCTCCTTCAGGAGCTTTAACACAGCCAATAACGCCTCGTAATTTAGAACCCTGGTCAAGTGACGAGGTCGACACCTGAGCGGGCACCCAACGGAACTTCGAGCGACATCGTACGCTAACGCCGTCGGGACTTTGGACTCCACAGATTTAACGAGCACGTATGTCCCTGTGTACTCGGGCCCATCCGTGATGAGGATTTTTTCTACTATTTCCAGCACGGATACGATTTATAGGATGACTGGCAGTAGGTGGGATTCGAACCCCCGCACTCCTGAGAAGGTTGAATCTCTAGGCTGATGCCCTAACCACTCGGCCACGGACGGGCCGTGATGTTGGTTGTTCAAATCATTTATGAAAGACAGCTTGTACAGAAAGGTTTGTTTTCAGCCATGACATTCATTTTGAGAGTAAAACCGGAACAACCAATGAAATCGCAGGACACGGGAAAAATGAAAACAAAAGCGTTACATCACCTATAACATTCCCATTGGAGAAAAATGTTACTGAACAAAAATTGGTTGAGATTTTTAGTCACATTGAAACTAATTTAAGGGAGGAAAAAAAGGCAAAACTATTGAATTTCATTACATTTGAACCTGCACATTTTGAGGATTTTAGATGAACAATTTGACTTTTTAAAACTGGAATAATTTTTGAATATAATTTTTTACCTAATTTCCAATTATCCGAATGCGGTTAGGTACTAATCACTTCGGATAAATGGAGTTCTACTGTAGGGCCAAAAATTATTCAATAGATGAGATTTAATAACTATGATTAATAATAGTATGAGTGTATAATATGTATTTTACATGATTTCCTATTTTTAATATTCAACCTTGTTTATAACGTAACTCGTTTATAACGTCTTAAATATGTATGTCTCGTTGAATGACGCTATAACAAGGTTATAGTGTATATTGCCAAACTAAGTGGTCCGCGAATAAGTAATAAATGATATGAACTATGAAACATTGAATAAGCATTGAAAGCATAATAAAGTAATACGGAAGTAACATTTTAATGCAAATGCTATACCTACGACTGTGAAAATATATTTATGAAATCATACATCCTACGGAAACAGTAAACGTTAGAATCCTAATTCTAAAATAACCTATAAGTTGGAGTTCAACGCAGTTTTACAGACATACAAATACGAAAATGTTTTGCCATTTTCGATGTGCAATACGTAAGACCTTACATGCAATCTAAAGTGGATCACCATTTTATTAGTCCCATTTCTGAATTATGGAATCATAAAGACGAAATTTAAATTTTACTTTTTGCTGATGATATAATTTTTATTGTCATCCTATTTTAGTTAGTCCTTCATCACTCGAACGTTAAAGTTTATCATACCAAATTAACATATTGCAAGGTAACTCATAACTGATATCCAATTGATATTTACGCTTTACCAGTTGATATTTACGCTTTACCAATTGATATTTACGCTTTACCAATTGATGTTTACGCCTTGTATCAAAAAAGCAATTTTTGCATAAACAATAGAATCTGATTTTAATTTTAGGGAAAATAACCATTCAATAATTTTAAAAAAATAAACTGCCAGACTATTTAGAATACGAAATTTGCATACACAATAACAGTAGGATACACCTTTATTTGAATTCTGCGTTTAAAATTCTGAGGGATACAGACGTAAAAACCCGTCACCCAACAGTCAGGTTTTCACACATAATTTCAAAAAGAATTAAAATTTAATAATTTTATTAAATTAATAAATTTAAAGAATTGAGGAACCATTTATAACAACTACCAAAAGTTTAATTTTTTAGAAATTTAAGAAAATTAAGTTTTCAGTTCTACTACTACTACTATTACATATATTCCGGCTTGTGTGCTTATCAGAGACCCGCTTATGAGGCCTTCGTCAAGTAAGACAGACACAGAAAGAATTTTTACTGTCACAGAGAAAGGAATATACACCCAGGGCGAAGGCGGGAATTGAACCCGCACCCGTTACAGCGCGCAGACTGCTAGCTTAATGGTCCAAACCACTTGGCCAACCGGGCCCCTTTTTTCAATTTAAATCCCATGCAGTGATAACACACACTTATCCCTCAGGGGGTTAAAAAATTTCTTTTTCAAGGTTTGCCATCTATTTATTTGACAGTTAATTTTATAGTTTTACAATCAGGTTAATGCATCACATGCATTGAGGTTGATAGGTCCATTACATTTCAACGAAATCTGTGGCGCTGTGTTATTACAAGTATTGGAAGATGTTCAAAGGGATGAACGAAGATTAAGAAATATACCGGTTTCACTTCTTCCGAAATTCGTTTTCTTATTACAAAATACCTTAATTCGGGGCCCGGATGGCCGAGTGGTTTGGATCGCAGACCATTACGCTGGCAGTCTGCGCGCTGTAGCGGGTGCGGGCTCGATTCCCGCCTTCGCCCTGGGAGTACTTTCCTTTCTCTGTGACAGTAAAAGTTATTTCCGTGTCTGTCTTACTAGACGAAGGCTTATAAGCGGGTCTCTGATCAAGCACACAAGCCGCAATATATATGTACCTACCCCGTACCCCCCACCTTAATTCGCAGGGGGTTCGTGACTTCATTCAACAATCTTTAATTAAGAATCGTTACAAGGCCAATTTGGGAAAGACATGTTGGAGTAACGGATCTAAGCAGAGAATGTCAATGGAGCAGAAACTCTGTCAATAAGAAATACGTATAAATAAATACAAAATCCTCTTATGTTTAGGATAGAATAATAGAAAAGAGGTGCGCCACAAAAGCAAAAATAAGGTAACTTCAGAAGAAATTCCTCAATTTTGACCAAATGATATGGCTGATAGTTTTTGCATACAAAGAGACCACAAAAAGTTAAACCAAAGGAAAATCAGGACACAATTAACTGTCCTTGTATTTGTGAGCCTGTAAATAGCAATGATAATTTTTAATTTCAACTATAGTTCATAATTATTCTAATTGAAAAATGTCTAAGTTTTATTTTTAGTGTCTATGCATTATATTGCAACTACTAAAAAAAATTCCGATAATAGCTTCCAACGTTTTTAAAACATTGAATATTGGATGCCCTTTTAATTTATAAGAACAGTCTTAACATAAAATATTGGTATTCCTAATTATGGTGTGTTTCACGGAGGATCTGGCAATAGCTCTGCGGTTTTGTTTTCATGTCTATTTGATATCTCTCAACAGTGTTGCCACCAGTTTACGATATTTTTTTGTAATTTTAGAATTATTCTAAAATTACAAAAAAATATCGTAAAAATACTAGCTGCATTTTGGAATCTTTTTAGTGACTTTAAAAAAACGTGAAACGCTTTGATAGTATTTTTATGATATGTTTTTGTAATTTTAAAACTAAATGGTATTTTTCGTAGTGTTTTTCTCCTAAAACTGGTGGCAACACTGTTGAAAGACATCAAAATAGACATGAAAACAAAACCGCCGTAGTAGCCAGATCCTCTCGTTGATCGAATCCTTATATGAATGAAGACTCATTATTTATAATACCGTAAAAAGCCTTATTATATCTTTCTTGAACATTCTGTCATCCTTAAAAACTAATGTATCCATTCTAGGTGTTTTGCTGGTCGTCACACACTTTATAGCTTACAAGAAAACCGAAATGTCTAATTTGCATCCTCTGAACATCCATTATATGAACAGCTGCATTCATTATTATCTAAACCCTTATAATCTTTTACATCGACTCAAAAACTACAGTTTCCTTCTATGATGACACGTCACATATATTACAATATGAACAGAATGTTATTTTCTAACGTTTCGCTATCACAATACGTCTATGACATTACATAACTTCAATCATTTAACTTATCACGTAGACTACCGCTACTTCAATCCGCCTATTAATTTCATAAAAGATAAGGACTTCTAAAAGATTCTTCAACATAAAAAGATATTTCGACCATACAAGTGTTGAAGTTTCTGTAGCGTCAGAAAACACGTTATCTGACTCTCTATTTAATTGACATCGTATTCTTTGGCCATTTCCTTTTATTGGTACAGAAGCTGGTTCTATAGAAATGTTGAATAATGAAATATTATATATTACAATTTGAGTTCTTTTAAAGGAATAAGGATTATCCATCATTGTATTTTGAAAGAAAATTCATTCTGAATTTTTTTATTTTTAAAACTTTTTTTTTAAAAATTCGATTCATTTTTTAGTCTCTTTTTAAAATTGGAGAAAGATATTTTTCTAGGTAAATAGCAATGTAAATCTAACATACAAAAGCTGTTTTATTAGTGGCATAGGAGTTTTTGAATACAAAAAAAAAATATTTCAAATTGCAAATTTTTTAAGTACCAAACAGTTCAAAATATACAACTGTTAGAAAACTTTATATGTATAATAGTGTTGTTTTTTATTTAATTTATTCCACATTTGCAAAAAAAATTAAGAAAATAACTTGTGAATAACAAACTAAAAATTCAAAAACCTTTTAAATTAAAGAAAATCAAATTTTTAAGCTTGTTTAGAAGTAAGTTATCAGTAATAACTTTAAAAAACAAAATTTGAGAAAAAAAATTTAAAAAATTAAATTGAAAATATTGATAGAACAAAATAAAATGGAAGTCCAGACGCTTTAAAATCGACAAAACTTTCCAACAAGTGAAATTTTTTTCAAAAATTCTTCATTAACACATTTCATAAAAAGATTCACACAACGACCAAATAACCCGAAATCTCAAATTAATTGGTAAATGTAAAAAGAGTGACCACACGACTTTTCAATTACCACTCAATAGCAGATATTTTATAAGCTATTTTCGACTGTCTGTTCTGCACATTCGATTTTTTTTTTAACCTTAAGCCTTTTTTTTTCTTTATTATTTTTTTTACTCGTCCGATTAGCAATAGGAACTTGTTTTCGTTGAGTTTAAAGTCCGTATCTCATTTTCGTTTCTTAGCAATACCTTTAAAACCGCAAAATTTCTATGGCAGTTAGTTAATGCGAGAGTGCGATTATCCTGAAAACCTTATTATGACATTCGACATGTACTGGAAACTCACGTAACAAATTTGAAGTATATAGCTCATTTAGTTTGAATTGTAGAGTGGTTTAGACAGACAGAATGGCAATTTGACAGACGGACCACTGTTCGAAAAAAACTTTATAAAATTAGCACCGAAATATTTCCGTACAAGCTTCTTAGTTCACTAAAATGTTGCTAGAAAGAAGCGTAGAGGGAAATTATCCAATCGACTTTTTTTTACATTTAGCTATTCCAACGAATACCGAAAAAAAATTCTTCGAATCAAAAACCCCACTCGCTCGAAGTTCCGCCAACCATCAGGTGACACACTTCTATTTTGTTCTAAAAAAAGTTCTAAAACCGATTCCGTTATTGAGAATATGCCATATTGAGTGATTGAAAAGTGTTTATTTTTCCTCATATAGAGTATTCCCCCCCCCCCCCCCCCCCATTCCTCATTAATATTCCATATTATTTCACACCTCCATTCACACTTTGTTCGAAATCTGATTTGATGACATAACGCGTGTGGTTTGAGGATGTTGTAAGTGTTCCTTAAGGGGAGTTGGATGGTTCTATCTCGTCCAGTTTATATTTCAAAGAATAAATATGTAATATTCCTCGCTTTTAAATAGAATGAAAACATTTCATATCAACGTACAAAGAATCTCTTAGTGAAATATATTTGACGTCATTTCAAACTGATCGATGTCGCAAAAATAAATTTATTTTAATTTATTGTCTAAAAGAATTAAAGTTTCTCGAGCGATTGTTGCGTATGGCAATGGTGATTAAATTTTAATAAAAATGGCTTCCTATGCTTTTTAAATGAGCATTAAATTTTGCAGTTTTTTAAATAATTGAAGTACTTCGAATTCAAGTTCTTTTCAGAAATTTTCAATGTATTCTAATTTCGATGCGCCGAATTTTTTGAAGTATCACACTTGTCCGTAGCATTTGTAGTTCGGGCTATGAAAGTGGGTGGCGGACGGACAGACAAACAGACGGACTGAACGATTATAATACCTTCCACGTTTTACGTTATAAACGTATTGTGGAAGCTAAAAGAGAAGCGCTTTGTGACGTCACACTATACGTCCGGTTCGGGTTGTTGGCTGTTCCGAAAAAGAGAAATGAAACCTGTACGAGGAACCTGAAAAAATACGGGTTTCGTACCTTTTCTTTGGAAAAGCCGACCATCCAAACCGAACCGTTAGCATGACATCACGAAGAACTACTGCGTCCTTAACTCCTTATCGACGACTTTGTCGACTTTGTGAATACCATTAACACTTTCATTGCTGAATAGAAACGTAAACTGTACATTTTTATTTAAATTCTATTTTCGAGTAACTTAATTTTTCCTGCTTAAATTGTTTAGGACTATGATATTCATTTGTCTCGATTTTGTTTGTGTAGATAAACTTAAGCAGAAGCTAATTTTTTTGTGGCAAATTATCTTGCCAACCGGCATTAAAGGGTAAAACTTGAGTAGGCCCAGGGCGGGGCCGCCGCGAAGGCCCAGGGCCGGATTTCTACATAGGCTATATAGGCTCTAGCCTAGAGCAGCGAATTTTTTGGGGCGGCAAATTTTACGACCAATTAAAGCAGCATTCGGCATAAAAATATTATTATAAAGATACGAATATTGTTAAGAAAGAAAACAAATAATTTATATTAATGCGTAAACCGTAAACGTATATATAATACTAATATTTCGTAGCAAACATGGTAGCTGCGAGGGCAATTGCACCCCTCCTCCCGGATTTCGAAGTTGAAAGAAAAATAGTCGAACAGTTTTTTTTAAAAAAAAATCGTTTATTTCGCTTTCGATTTAGCGGGTAAAGGTACATAGATGATTCTAATATGTGTATCTATTTTAAACAGCACATACCACCCTATTTTGCAGCTAACCAGCTACCTTTCCCCGAAGGGGGAGAATATTGTGACAGGGGCGGCAAATCAATCGTAGCCTACAAGCGACAAATCTTTAAATCCGACCCTGAATAGGCCTTGCCTCAACCTACCTCAAAATCAGTCGATGCACTTTTGTCACACTAGCCATATCCATAAGTTTCCGCTTGAAGAGACATTCGTACGAAAAAGGAGCTGCGTCGAATATTGTTTTCGCAGCAGGGACTTGAAGAACTGACCACTTCCGTCATTTGCATTTGGAGTTATCGAAGCACTTGATAAAATGAATGGAGCATTTTGCAATTAAAGAAAGAGTCCCCGCCAACCTTTTAGGTTATCTGCCTCCATATGCTGAATCAAATACGAAAATAGGTACACTGCTCAAGACAATTAGGGGAGCACTATGCGTACTTTTGTTAACCCTCTCAGTTCCGACGTTTTATTTTTTATTATAGAAATCTAAAACCTGTGAAATAGATTCATTATGCATCCAGAATAAAATGATAAAATACAGGGGGGGGAATATTAATTTTTTAGTTAAAACGTAAGGGTTAAAAAATTTTAATTATAACTTTTGAATATATTATAACAATATTTTTTTCAAAACTTCATTTGTTAAAAAAAAGCTAAAATCAATTTTTAAACATCTAAGAATGCCAGCGTGAAGAATTTAAGGTCAATTTATTTCATAAAATGTCTTGGGAGTGAATTTCATTTAACCATGTTTTTCATATTTTCATTTAATTAAAAGAAAGATTATTTAATTCTTCAAACGACATGATTCTTCCATCTAACGATAAATAAGTGCGAGCTCAACTTAGTGAAAAAAAATCGCATGCTGATGATTCCAAATGGAATCATTGGGGTGAAAGGGTTTAAACCATGCATTCCCCTAATTGTTTTGACCAGTGCATTTTAATGGTTCAAGGCAGGGCTTGATCTAGGAAAACTCAGACTAGGCACAATAAATTTTGGGAGCCCCTTTACGGAAAATGTTGTCATTGCCCGTAATGATGATGCTAGTTGACCGATTTATCCTATTTTGCTACCATTTTATCGGCTTCCTTATAACATAGATAAAACCGATTAGGTTAAGTCCTTGTCTGAGTCAAAGTCAAGCTAAAAATAAAGTGGGTCTCAGAAAATTTTAAAATTTTCTGAATTTTGGGAGTCTACAGCATTTAGTATAATTGAAACTAAAATGTAGGGTCACCTAAAAATTGGGGCACCTAAGCCCGAGCCTAACTGGTCTTATGGTAGATCTTCCCGATATTGAAATTGGATTAAGACACTATTTATCATTTATTGCATCTTTATTTTTGTGTCCGTAATTTGTATTATAGCTCCTACACTCTAAAAAAACGAGGGTTTTCCGTCGAGTTTCACTCTTTCCGGTCCAAATGGACTTTTCGCTGATGTGGCGAATTCACCTTTGCGGAGGAGAAAAAAATAAAGAATAACCATTCGCGTCCACACTTTAGCGATGCGCTTTCATCAGCCGGACGTTGAAATTTCCACGATTTGCGGTTTCCCGAAAATCATTCTCTTATTTTGCGTAAGAATTACTCTTGTTTATATAGTCTACTATCATGGAATTTTAAAAAAAATTGGCTCCCAAATTTGTATAATGTTACAAACATTTGGTCCCATTAAATGAAAAGGTTGGCCGATTACTGACCTATAACAGAATTTTCCTGCACGAAAGCTTTGTAGATGCAGAATTACAGTTTTCACCGGCATTTTAATGTTCTCCACTTTTTCAGGAATCATGTTACTTATATCATTTTATGCATTACTCACATTCAATTACAAAAGTTTCCTCTTAAAGTCTATAACAAAGGAAACTGTTTTCTCACAGTCAGGTATTTAGTGAAATAAAATCCTAACCTCCCTAATTGGTATTTAATGTCTGCCGAGTTGAAATGATGTCACTATAAATACTTGTTTGCCGCTTCAATGAATGCTTTCTTATAGAAATTTACAAAGGAAGTCTGAAAAATAGATGAAAGTGAGATTTTTTTTAAAACTAGCTCAACTTGTTTCTGACATGTGTTTGTGGTTTTAACTAAAACTTAATCGATAAATAAAACTTAAAAACTAACACAGCTACCTAACCTCTCGGTCAGATGATGAGATTTATACCAGAGCTGGCACCCAATGTTGCGTCAGGTTTTTTTTTCTTGATAAAATTTTTTTATGAATATGTACTTATTCACTGGGCCACAAAAACATACACTTGTATTTCGATTTAAAGTCTAAACACATATCCGAGATGAACCTTACTACTACTACTATTACATATACATTCCGGCTTGTGTGCTTGATCAGAGACCCGCTTATGAAGCCTTCGTCAAGTGAGACAGACACAGAAAGAATTTTTACTATCACAGAGAAATGAATATACACCCAGAGCGAAGGCGGGAATCGAACCCGCACCCGTTACAGCGCGCAGACTGCTAGCGTAATGGTCCAAACCACTCGGCTATCCGGGCCCCGAGATGAACCTTATAAGTGCGATGAAATTACTTTTTTTTCCTTACAAGTTTAGTATTGCCTTTAAAATGCAGTGTGTAAAACATGCTCTAACCGCATTCTAGTTACACAAATTTTTACAAATTTTTTTAAAAAAGCTTGAAAATTAAATTTAAAATAGTATACTTTGAATAAGATTTGATATAAATTAATTTTTCAATTCAAGTAAAAACATTTAATCTTACACAGTTACAAATTAATTAGTCAATTCATTTAATGCTTGTGCTTCTTTCTACAAATAAATTTAGCAAAAGATATATAATGTAAATCGATTTTGCGAAGTAAAATAACAAAAAAGGGGGATAACTAAAGAATTAATTAAGGGTATGAAACACCACACGACTTTCAATTACCACTCAATAACAGACATTGCTTCCTCTAGTGTCGACTGTCCCTTCTGCAAATGCGATTTTTTTAAACTTTTTGGTCACATCTGACGTGTAATAGAAACAAATGTTCTAAGTTTGAAGTCCATTGTCTCTTTTCATTTTCAGCAATACGTTTAAAACCACAAAAACTCTTTGGCAGTTACTCATAGAGCGTGTGCGTGATTTTCTCGGAAACCTCATTATGACATTCGACAAGTACTGTGAACTCGAGTGACTAATTTGAAGTCGATTCCATATGAAGAGTACAGGGGAAGAACAGCTTGATTTATTAGGAGTCGTCCCGTAATTGTGTCTGCTTGGCGGACATTGGCGGCAGGAAACTGGTTTCTCTCTTTCTTCTTCGCTTGGTCCAAGCGTCGGAATCGTGCATCGCGTGAATCTCGGTAGGTAGAAAAGTCGTGGTTTAGGACTTTTCAATTAATTTGCGAATCTTAAAATTTCTTTTAATTGTTTTAGAAAAATTCGTGATTTTCAATCAATCGTACTTTATTTTTAAAGCTTAACATTATGATGAACACAATCTTTTGAATAAACGCGGAACTGAATTTCAGGGTTGCAGTGAGAGACGATGCACAAGAAAGTGAGAAACTGGTTTCCTTACACCAGTTTAGGCGATGAGTCGCTATCATCGCCAAAGATGCCTGATGAGGAAAGTTTACTACGAAATTAAGCGGTTTTTCCCCTGTACTCTTCATATCTTTTAGTTCGATTTAAACCACTTTTTCCTCTCCTTTCCGATTCCCTCAAAGCGTGTAGAAAACACAAAATCTCCATCACATCCCCATTTCGACCCCCATCGCAACACTTTCATTACCTTATATTTCATATGAGGTAATTAAAAGTAAATAGACTGTCTAAATAAGAATGAAACGCTCATTGGAGCAAGTTTTAGGTTTGACTGAGGTGTATAAAACTTACGTTGACGGTGTTCCAAATACAAATACAAAAATTGTCGACCAACAATAGGCCAGAGGCCCAGCAAAGTTGGTCCAAAATAAATCTAATACATTACCAGTTTCCAATGACCGTCAAGTTTCTTCTTAAAATCTTCTACTCTCTTCGAATGCACAACATAATCTGGTAAAGCATTCCACTCATTGACAACTCTATTGTAAAAATAATGTTTTCTTACCTCCCTTCTAAAGCTCGATTTATTCAATTTCTGATCATGTCCTCTGGTCCGGCTATTTAAGGTAAAACCTAAGCCCTTCATGTCTCCCTGTTTTATGAACTTGAATAACTGTATTAAATCACCCCTAGCTCTCCTGTTTTCCAGGGAATGCATGTTTAAAGATCTTAATCTGTTTTCATAATCAATACCAGATAGACCCTTAATAATTTTTGTAGCCCTATGCTGAACTTTTTCAAGCAACTCTATATCTTTTCTGAGGAAGGTCCAAGTAACAGTATAATGTGAAACCTACTTATAAAAAAAATTGCCAAAGAAACAAGGTGACTTCATAAATAAATCATAAAGAGAGGTTTTTTTGGTATCTAGGACAAAAACTTCGGAAGACATTCGACATTTTCTGATAACCTAGTTTGATTAATGAATAGCTGAAATCAACGGCTTTCGTTAATTTTCTGTTTTCAAAAGTCTTCCTGAGTCGCGTCAAAGTTGTTTATTCGTTTATAATAGGTGTTTTTCCCACTGGTTTTACATCATAAAAGCTCAATCATTTTAGTGACTGTGTTTTGTAGATAATGTACATACGTACTTCAAAGTTATTGATATTTTATTATGGTTTACTTTTTCACAATTACTGTCAATTCGTGTGTTAAGGTAACAGGGAACAAAACGGCCACTCAAAATATCGAATTTTCATTTAAACTTTAGTTACTGCATCGGGCCTTTACGAAAGAAGTTCTATGATGCATATTTGAATATGGGGCTGGAATTTGCAAATTTGGTAGTTAATTTCAATATAACTTTGTTGCCAGCTTTAAATGCAGTTAGTCCAAAACACCAATTTTCAACCTTAAGGTACACTTTTCTCTTTTTTCTATTTTACTAGAAGTGTTGAAATTTTCTGTGATGTCGTATACATGTCTATTTAACACAGTGAACCAAAAATATTCCAAAAAAATATTAAATGAGTAAAAATAAGACGATTTTTCTTATTTAAGAAATGGGCAAAATTTCTATTTAGGTTAATAACTTTAAATTATAAATGTTTTATCGTCAAACTTGAGGTTCATTGCGTTGACTGGACTTTTTTTATTTCTATAAAAAAAAATATTTTCAGATAGACGCAATAGTTGTGCTGGAAAGTGTACCTAAAACCTAAAAATCGGTGTTTTAAAATAATGACATATGAAGCTGGAAACAAATTTATATTGAAATTAGCTACCAAATTTACGAACTCCAACCCCATATTCAGATCCATATTAAAAAAAATCGTAAATATTAATTTTAGTGATTGAAAGTTAAAATGAAAATTTTATATTTTGAAGCGTCGTTATGTTCCCTGTCTCCTTAAATGCAAAACTACACTGCTCAAAACAATTGGGGAAGCGCATGGTTTAAACTCTTTCACCCCAATGATTCCATTTGGAATTATCAGCTTTCGATTTCTTTTTCACTCTAAGTTGAGCTTGCATTTATTTATCGTTAGATGGAAGAATCATGTCTTTTGAGGAATTAAATAATTCTTGTTTCAATTAAATGAAAATATGAAAAAAATGGTAAAATAAAATTCACTCTCAAAAAATTTTATGAAATAAATTGACCCTAAATTCTTCACGCTTGCATTCTTAGATATTTAAAAATTGATTTTAACTCTTTTAACAAATAAAGTTTTGAAAAAATTATTATTATCAAAAATTATGGTTTTAATTTTTTCCCTTAAATTTTAGTTAAAAAATTAAGCTTTTTGTTCCCTGTTTTTTACCATTTCATTCTGGATGCATAATGAATCTATTTCGCAAATTTTAGATTTTTAGAATAAAAAATAAAGAGTTTGAACTGAAAGGTTTAGCAAATTACGCAAAGTGATCCCCTAATTGTTTTGAGCAGTGTATAATCTCTACGCTCCAAAGATTTACAGAGATGAACCTTTGTAATATTCACTTCAGAACTTCAGTTTACAATTTTTCTTAATACATACTAACTTTTTTTATAACGAACTAGAAGTTCAAGCTTTGTGGGGCCGTAGATCGGAAGGTCCCGCGATCGAGTCCCGATACCACTGAAGACCCACCGAGTATATGCGGAGTACGTGCTCGCGGATATGCGGAGTACGTTAAATCTGTGGGCGGTCATGGCGCAGTTTCCCACGGGTACAGGTCCCTGGAGACTATTTCCCTTCCCTTCAGGGACATGTGTAAATTGTGGAGGTGGCGATAGATGGCAGCATCTATCACTTGTGTGTGTTGTCTGTTGTGTCTGTCGTACTTGACGATGGTTTATAAGCGGGTCTCTGACCAAGCACACAAACCTGAATATATATGTCTACCAACCAACCAATCAAGCTTTGTAAATTTACTGATACCGAAGCGGCTGATTTATTACTTTTATTTAAAAATGTCGTAACAAGAGGGTCAAGCAGATTTCGAAGTTTTTTTTCCAGGGGTTAATTTGATTTAAAACAAAGGTTCAAATGGTATATTAATGACAGAAAACTGATAGTTTGTTTATTCAAAGCACATCAAATATGCAAATTTTTAACCATCAAATTGTCAAATTTCACTAAGTTGACCTCAGCAAGTGTTAAACACTACTTTCTTCAAAATTACTTGCGAAACATGGTTGGTTGGTTGGTAGACATATATATATTCAGGTTTGTGTGCTTGGTCAGCGACCCGCTTATAAACCTTCGTCAAGTAAGACAGACACAACAGACAACACACACATAAGTGGATCCATCTAATTTTTAGAGACAGAGGCCAACTAGAGGATCCCCAGAATTGGCTTGTCACCCCCAGAGGTATTGATTTGGTATGGGAACTTAGAGGACTTTCGGACCCAACAGATTTTACGAGCACGTACTCCGCATATACTCGGTAGGTCTTCAGTGGTACCGGGACTCGATCGCAGGACCTTCCGATCCCGAGACCGAGACGCTGACCACTAGGCTCACTACGGCCCTTTGCGAAACATACTTTTAAGTACATAATTAATTGCAAAATATAATTACATAAAGCTAAACTTTTTAAGAACTTCAAATTTCATCTTTTTTTTGCATGTTTGGTAAGTCAAAGTTTTTTCTCCATAGCCTAACCAATAATTAAAACAGCGTAATGTGTTTTTTACAAAGAAAAAACATCGAAAAACTTGTGCTATCGTGCATTTAATTAACATTATATTTGTTAAATTTCATAAACTTTTAAAATAAGCACTAAACTTTGCACTATAGCTTATTCAATTTTTGCCTATACAAGTGAAAATTATTTAAGCCTCCATTTTATATACTACTAAAAGCACGTTTGATTCTAAATCTTCACAAATCTAATGGAAATTATTGAATGTCTAGTAACTTTTCCGGACAACACAAAGAACCGTTGTAAAACAATACAATAAGGCTTGTTATCAAAAAAAGTCTTATATTGAAAAATTAAATTAATGCTTGTGTAAAGTTAGAAGCTCATTGTTAAAGTATATGCATTGCCTAAATCTACAAGATCTTAAAATATGCATGTCCCCACATACACAATAGATTTACCATAATATATCTTACCCTCTTCGCGCTTGAGGTACACGTGGCGTGGCCCTTCGGAGAATTCTTTTTACAACTTTAGTTGGCAGTTTTTCTTAAGGGGGAATGGGCGCGCTGGACCGCGGGTCTCCAAACTCAAGTGCCTCAGTGCTAATTTAATGGCGAAAAAATTATTTTCCCTGCCACATTTCTCCGGCTGTATTGAATATTTTTACAAACGGTTTTTTTTTTAAATAATAAATGTAGATAACTTACAGGTCTCTATCTTCCCACTTTTTGAAATTGCTTCGAATATTTTGTGTAAAATTATTTATTGAAAATTAAAAATATATATATTAGAACCAATTTCAAAAAGTGTGAAGGTCGGGACCTGTAAGTCAGCTACATTTAAAAAAATCCGCTTGTAAAAATATTTAATGCAGTCGGAGAAATGTGGCAGAGAAAATATTTTTTTTCTCCATAGGATTAACACTGATGCACTTTGCTTTGGAGACCCCCGGTCCAGCGCGCCCATTCCCCCTTAAGGGGTTCCAGTACCTTGTAATTGGCGAAATTGCACTTTTTCATTTTATTGTACGGAAACATAATAAAGCCAATAGTCTACAATTCACAGCAAACCAGATAACAAAATTCTTATTGCTAAAAGAGTTCTGAGGAATTTGATTTTATAACTTTGTATTCTCGTAACGTTAAAATGAAACTTAAGAGGTCAATATCTCCGGACGAGATTTTCATATTTTGAGCTATTTAAAAATGCTAAGGCTTTTTAACTACATGAGTTAAGTCTGCTTGCTTTACTTTTTTAAATCCAAAATAATATATTTAATAAAAGTATGCATTCTTTTTGTTTATTTTTGGATTTGATTTTTCGTAAACAATGTTTAAAGTTAAAAATTCGTTTTTCTCATGAAAATCTCAGGGATTTTTTACTTTAATATTTTTTTCCAAAACAGTAGTGTGAGCTAACTACAATTGGAATGCACAATTCTATTAAGATATTAATAGAGAACCTCTAATAAATTTTTGATTACACAAAATTGAAAATCCGAAGAGGAGTAGGAATTTGAAATAGATAAACATTTGATGAAAATTTTTAATTTTGTCAAATTTTGCACATAATTTAAAAGATTTTTTTTGCCTAAAAAGTAGCACTTATAGATGTTGCTTACGTAAAAAAAAATTTGGATTCAGCAAGTGCAAAAATAAAGAAAAAGTTGTGCAAAGTACCGGACCCCCTAACTTTTCTATTATCAACTAGAAGGTTCAAGCTTTAAATCGATATGCCAAAGCAGCTGGTTTATTAATTTCTATCAAAAAATACGTAAAAAGGTCAAGCACAATTTCGGAGGTCTTAAAAAAAGAAAGTTTTTCAGCCGTTAATTTGAACGATATTTTATATTTTAAACAAGAAGATCTAAAAGAACTCCAAACGCCTACTTTCCTTTTACTTAAATACTCACTAAAATTCTTATCGGAAAACAAGTAGGTTTATAACAATAAGTGTCATCAGCCACCATTTCTACACCAAACATTGCAAAAAAAATGGTCACCAAATACAGCGTTCAACTATAATTTAAACTTCTAAAACCAAAATCGACTAGTTTCATCAATTTTCTTCCGCAAATTAATATCTGCTGCCACCAACGTAATCGCAGAAAAGCAAGAATGAAAACTGTAACATTATTTCATCTTAAAAACCCTCATTGATATTCCTTTGAAGTGAAAAATAGAACTGATTTATCATTTAGAGATAAAGAACCTGCATTTGGACTATTTTTATATAAACGTTCCATATAAAAGTGATGAATTAATCTTTATCATTTATCTTAATTGTTATCTAAAAGGGTAAATATATATATTGAATTAACCCTTTAGAGTGTGTATAAAATAGACGGTATTTTAGAATGATAAAAAAAATCTTTGCTCTAATTTTAATAAATTTCCTCATTTAACCTTCTTCTATAGATCTGTCACAACTGTCAAGCTGTCTCCTCGCAAGTGGGCCCAGATGGCTGAGTGGTTTGGAACATTACGCTAGCAGTCTGCGCGCTGTAACGGGTGCGGGTTCGATTCCCGCCTTCGCCCTGGGTGTATATTCCTTTCTCTGTGACAGTAAAAAATATTTCCGTGTCTGTCTTACTTGACGAAGGCTTCATAAGTGGGTCTCTGATCAAGCACACAAGCCCGAATATATATGTAGTAGTAGTAGTCCTCGCAAGTGATATTCACTGCGACATCAGTTCATTTCACTTCAAATTAGAAGGGGAAGGTGTTGTTCCTTTGACCACTTCACACATTTTCAATTTTCTTAACTTGAATATTAAGTCTAACTTCATTTCTCTTATTTTATTCCAATCTGTAGCGTATGGTTTATCATATATAATTTTTTCATGGTCCCAGTTTTATTTTTATTATTTTTTATTTAATTTTTAAAAAATAATAAAACTGTGGTCAAATGTACAACATATAGTTGTATCTTTGACCAAGAAATTAAACAACACAGCAATGAAGAAGAAAAACCATTTTAATCAGTGCAACAATTTAATGCAAGTTAAATGTATACAGGACAATCTAAACACAATGAGAATGTTGTTAATGGCAGTGTTTTAAGGGTTAAGAATTTAATGTTTGCTCATTCAATTTTATATAAAGAAAAGTCTACTCCAAATAACAAACATTCTGACTGTCGAGTAGATGCATTAATAGTAGGGTTTGGTAGTTAATACTAGTAGTCCACTCTCTATGTCTTCAATATCAATATCATACAATTTTTCAAACAAATTTCTAAACTTGCCACTTAAAGTTTGTCTTTTCAAATATCTGATTTGAAACACTAGATATTTACTATTCTCAGATCTCTGCGATAAAATACTTAATAGTTTTTTTTACTTGAAACTTTAACAAGAATAAATTTCCTTTTTCTAAGACAAAAGACTTTCTCAGACTTTCTCAAATTGCTGATGGTCATCGAATTAAGAACATTCATCTGACAGATATGGTGTGTGGTTTGGTAAAAAATCTCCCATTGATATTTTTAATAATATTTTTTCTACAGACCTTTGGTTGATAAAATTTAAAAGTGGAGTTTAAAAGATCAAAGGGCTTTGCTCAAGTTCAAAAATAGAATATATTTGAATGATAAATTTCTCGCACATTACCAAGGAGCATGTTTCACGTCTAGAGTGGCAGCAGAAATGCGGAATGAAAATAAATTATTTCTCGAATCTCGATTGGTAAATCAATGGCACGTATGAACAGAAGACCAATCGAAGAGCAGAAATAATTCAATTTTATTCTACATTTATGTTGCCACCCAAAACGTGAAACATGCTCATTACCCACATTATTAATTATATCATTATGCTATTTTAAAAAGGTTTATATGTAATTCATGCGAATTTTGAAATATTGTTTTTTCAGCATTTCCAAAACACAGTTTTAAAATTCTAAAATTACAATATCGAATGCTATTTAGTTTTCAAAGTTGTACTACACGAACTACACTACACAATTACAGTTTTAAAATACAGTTCGTACAGGTTAACGAAAATGATTTTCTTCCCTTTTTTTCGTTCAAAAGAGATTTTATAAACATGTGTTATCGAAACTGAATAATGAAGGTGAAGAGCTCGAAACAAATGAGGCTTTTTATTCCTCTAAACTCTAAAGCTTTATAATAACTATATTTAAGAGAATTGTTAGTTTAGTTAAGGGAACACGGTACACTTTCAATTTTTTTTTTTAATTTTGACATATTCACTATAAAATTGATGTTTTATTAGTTCCATCTATAATTAAAAACAATATATGACAAAAAAATTTAAAAATTAGTTTAATTTCTTAGATATTTAAAAAACAATTAACTTTTTTAAAATGCTAAGGCTTTTTTAAATACAAATATTTTAACCCAATTTTTTTTCTCATTTACTTTAAACTGTTTTACATAAGAATTGGCATCCAAATTTGATGTATCCTTAGTAATTTTATAAAAAAATATTTATCAAGAAAATCCCAATTTTTTTAGCATATTTGAAAAATTTCGACTTTCGTATTTTTTTATAAAAAGTATTACTTTTGAAAACAAATTTGATGCCGATTCTTAATGCCAACATATTTGACAGACTGCATACCAAATTCCTTAGACTTTTATAAATAATCAAAAAAGCCTTATCGTTTTGAAAAACTTGTCATCACGGAAAAATTAACACCGAGAAAAACACATTTAAAGTTTTCATTCCTTTGCATTTTTATCCTACCTTTCCGCATAAAAAGTGGAATAACTTTTTTAAAAATATAGCTACACTTTTAAAATTTGGTAGACTTATTTAGAAGATTCCAAACTTTTATTTTAGCAAATAAAAAAAATTGCAATTTTTGCCAATTTTGAGATACTGTGTCCCCTTAAACTTGCATAACAAAAACCCACACCCAAGATCACAAAACAAGATACAGTGTATCCCTCTCCGTGAAGTAATAACGCATCAAATATCCATTCAAAAATAACAATGAAGATATCACATATCGCACATTGTTATAAAAAAAATTGTTAAATTCAGACCCGCCATTGTTTATAAATAAAGCGAATGTAAGAGTAGAAGAAAATATTCATAAAAGTGAAGTGAAGAAAATGAAAGTGTGTCATGTCAGACGATTTTAGCGATTGGATCCCTCCAAAATGTTGTTACCTTTTTTGGTGAAAAATCTCCCATTGATATTTTAATAATATTTTTTTCTGCAGAACATTAGGCTAATTCCATGCATGCTTTCTGTAGTGTAAGTCACATGCGTAAAAAGTGATTATCACTACAACTTTTAGCATCAAATGAAAAAAATTAGTGGAATAGCTGATCTATACATATTAAAACTAAAAGATGTAACGTGCATTATTTTATTTGATTTCTTTTTTAAATTCAAATAAACGCTTTAAATCCATAGATATCATAGTTAAAGTATTAGATTGGCAGATCATGTGACCTCCAATGCTAACGACGGGACGCGCATGGAGGCCAAAGAAGAGGGTAAAATGGCCAGTGTTGCTGCCACTTTAAGGAGAAAAATACTACGAAAAATGCCATTTAATTCTAAAATTACAAAAAAATATCGTAAAAATACTAGCGGCATTTTGGAATCTTTTTAGTGACTTTAAATCCTTTTTCAGTATTTTTTTGTAATTTTAGAATTAAATGGTATTTTTTCGTAGTATTTTTCTCCTTAAAGTGGCAGCAACACTGGTCATTTTGCCCTCTTATTTGGCCTCCATGCGCGTCCCGTCGTTAGCATTGGAGGTCACGTGATCTGCCAATCTAATACTTTAACTATGATATCTATGTTTAAATCTAATCTTAAATTTTGACATACTACATTTACATGGAAATTACCCATTGGTTAATTAAAAAATTTAAAAGTGGAATTTTAAAAGACCAAAGGGCTTAGCTCAAGTTCAAAATTATATATTTTTTACAATGCATTTTATAATATTACATATTTTATTATTTTTTTTATAATATTATATATTTTTTACAATGCATTTTATAATATTACATATTTTATTATTTTTTTTATAATATTTATTTTTTTAGAATATATTTTGATGATAAATTTCTCGCACAGTACCAAGGAGCATGTTTCACATCTAGAGTGGCAGCAGAAATGCGGAATGAAAATAAATTATTTCTCGAATCTAGGTTGGTAAATCAATGGCACGTATGAACAGAAGACCAATCGAAGAACATAAATAATTCAATTTTATTCCACATTTATATTGCCACTCAAAACGCGAAACATTCCCATTACCCACATTATTGAGAATTTTGAAATATTGTTTGCAATTTGTTTTTTCAGTATTCTCAAAATACAGTTTTAAAATTCTAAAATTACATTATCGAATGCTATTTAGTTTACAAAGTTGTACTACACGAACTACACAACAAAATTACAGTTTTAAAATATAGTTCGTACAGGTTAACGAAAATGATTTTCTTCAATTTTTTCCTTCAAAAGAGATTTTATAAACATGTGTTATCGGGACTGAATAATAAAGGTGAAGAGATCGAAACAAGCAAAACTTTTTATTCCTCTGAAGTTTCTTTATAATAACTATTTTAAGAGGAATTGTTAAGTTTAGTTTGCTTTAATTTTAATGGTATTAACGATCGCCTCAAATTAAAAAATGAAAATAATTCATGTTTTAATAAAATACAGAGATCAACTGGCTGTCCGTTCAAGTTAAAAGAAAAAAGTAAGCTAATCTCTCTTTTTTTTTGTTTCAATTTGGCGACTTTTTTAGACAACTGCTTTGGCGGGTTCAAAGCACCTGTCTTCACCCTTGAATGAGCCCCATAATATATTAAAAGAAATAATTATATTCTACGAAACCCAACTGACATTGGCATTGCAAAACAGAAAACTCCCGTATAGGTCACTGTTACGTCACGCAGAGTCGAAGTGAAAGTGTTCTTTTTCTCTTTGATATTATTTTCATTATTCTTCCGCAATTTTTTTTACTTTTTTTTTCTTCTTTCCCTAGCCGGTGTTTGGGAAGAGAAAGTTTTTTCATGGCGAATTTAGTTTCGAATTCTGTTCCGGTCGGGCTCGGAAGTGGCGGGAATTCTTCTCTCGAATGAAAAATGTCTGGAATTCGAAGTTTAATCATCTTCATTTTCCTGGAGAGTTTAGTTGTCGCCAAAGGAAAGTGTTCGGACGGGGGAAACAAAACGTGCCATCATCTTCAAAAGAGAAATTTATGTAAGATTTTTTTTATATTTTCTTTTAGAATTTTTTTATAATATTGAATTAAGCGAATGAGCCCGAACAACCACGGGCTTCTAAACCACATTTCTCCGACTGTTATGAATATTTTTGCAAACGGATTTTTTATATGATAAATGTAGACTTACAGGTCTCTACAATCCCACTTTTTGAAATTGGTTTCAATATATATATATATATATATATATATATATATATATATATATATATATATATATATATATATATATATATATATATATATATATATATATATATATATATATATATATATATATATATATATATATATATATATATATATATATATATATATATATATATATATATTATATTATTTTTAATTTTCAATAAACAATTTTACATTTATCCTATAAAAAACCGTTTGCAAAAATATTCGATACAGCCTGAGAAATTTGACTCAGAAAATATTTTTTTTCCATTGGGTTATCACATTGGCATTTTGATTTGGAGACCCGCGGTCGTTCGGGCTCATTCGTCCATAAGGGAACACATTACCTAAAAAAATTTATATATTATTTGAACCATAGATTTCTGTAGGCGGTTTTAGATTGAATTTACCTAATGTGTATATTATAACGAAAAATATTTGACATTTAGATTTATTTATTAAAGAACCTAATAAATTTAACTTTTAAGCCCTTTGTAAACCGATGATCTTCCCCTACAGTTTAAAGGTATTTTTCAAAAATATGTTCAACTGTGCAAAACTGGGGATATTAGATTTTAGTCAGGGTTCGAAATTAACGATCGCTAGTGCTACATCGCTAGTGCAAAATGCTACATTTTTAAGATTTCAAAATAAATTTAGTCCCGACCTATTTCTTTTTAATGTCGCTAAAAACTTTTTAATGTGGTTTCCAGAAATCTTGCAAAATATAATCATATTAAAATCACGATACTACAGCGATTGTAAAATCTAGAAACTTCGGTGATCGTAAATTGGGATTAATTAAATTTTGGAACTCCAGCTCTCATGAAATGGAGAAACTCCGTTGATTCTATACGTTCGCAACTAAAGCCACCTTAAAAATAATACAATGTCAATGCAGACTTACAGAGTTTGTGGATAAATCACATAAAAATAATCTTTTTTTCAAAAAATATTATTGCTCTCAGATATGTGCATTTGAACCTAGTTTTTGAAGTTAGTAGCACAGATTGTTCCTTAATTTTTTTCATCCGATTTCTAAAACTGATCTTTGCATATACTTAAAAGTGTAATTTTTAGTAAAAAGTAGTAATTTGTTTCGTTGTTCTTTTTGTTGTTGTTGTCGTGTCCATGATGTGTGCAAAAACTAGATGGATCCGAAGCTGTCGTAGACAGCTTTCGCTATTTCTTCTGCATCTTCGGAGAGAATTAAAATTTCTGGGTCTTCAAAGCCAATCCTGAAGAGCCTGGCTTGAATTGCTGGGCAGCCAAAGATATGCTGGCTGCCCAGCAATTCAAGCCAGGCTCTTCAGGATTCGTTGTTCTTATTTTTATTCTAAGAAGGAACAAAACATAATAGACCTTATGCATACAAATTTTTGTTAACTACAATATACAAATACAAAAATAGTCAGCAATCAATGCCAATGATAGAAAATTATATTTTTTCAAAACTTTAGGGAAACCTTTAAAGGGGGAAGGGCGCAGGACCGGGGTCTCCAAAGTAAAGTGCATCAGTGTTAATCCTAATGGAGAAAAAACTATTTTCTCTGCCACATTATTCTCCGGCTGTATTGAATATTTTTACAAGCGGATTTTTTTTATGTGATAAATATAGCTGACTTACAGCTCCCGACCTTCCCACTTTTTGAAATTGGTTCGAATATTTTTTTTAATTTTCAGTAAATAATTTTACACAAAATATTCGAAGCAATTTCAAAAGGTGGGAAGCTATTTGAGACCTGTAAGTTATCTACATTTATTATTTAAAAAAACCGTCGTAAAAATATTCAATACAGTCGGATACAGAAAATAGTTTTTTTCCCATTGGATTAACACTGAGGCACTTGAGTTTGGAGACCCCCGGTCCAGCGCGCCCATTCCCCCTTAAGTACCTACCACGAACCGAAAAAAAAATTAAACCGAGAAAATTGAAGATAAAAGATGGTTTAAAATGCGGGAGGTAACCACACAAAAAAAAAGCTTTATAACGTATGCAATTGTCATGTTTCACGTCATGAGTGGCAACAGTTCCAGTGGTATTGTTTTCACTTTTCTTGAATCGCCTTCTGAAATTACATTTGTTTTGGTTATAATTTGATTCGAATATTTTAATTTAATAAAAAAATACATTGGAATTGCTAAATAATTTTTTACAATGTATTTTTTTCATTGAGATTTCTTTTAGTTTTCTGATATTGTTCGTTTCATCGCGTCGTCTTAGTTCTTTTATTTTTTCTACGTTGTGTAATTTATTGTACTGTAATCCGTATGGAATAGTTTCTAAATGCTCCATATAAAATATCCTAAATACTAAATATCCGCTGTTTTTACCGCGCATTGAGAGTGAAAGCGAAACAACACATGAAATCGCGGAGAGCAAGAATGAAAACTGGAAACTTACGTCATCTGAAACAACCTAATTAACTTTACAGAAACGCTTTGCTTCAACTCACATTTTCCATGCTCGTAATGTATCCCAATTATTTGGGAGTTATGTATAGCAACTTCATATGAAAACCTATTGTTGGTTTACCTTATGTGCTGTTTAGCCTTTGAGAGATATAGCTATGTTAAAGCTTCTCACAGTAGCTAACAATTCAGAAAAGTGTAAACCTAACCTAACTCACCCAAAGCTACACTCTAGTCACATGGAACATTAGGTCTCCGTGTTTGTGGCATCACAGCTGCGAACTTGATTGGACGAGTCTTCATCGTATAGAATGCCACTCGAGTCAAGCGAGGGCTATTATTACTCCTCGTGGCTATTTCACTGCCCAGTACTACAAGTCTCGAAACCAGACTGGCTTTGTTTTTGTTGCAAAAATTAGGAATCGCCAAATGCGCCTAAATTGAGAAATGAGCGGGTTTTTTCTGCTTGATTCATCTTCTTGATTCGAAAAGTACTTCTTAATTCGGTTCTTCTATTTTACATTTTGAGTATAAATACAATAATAAAAATAATTTTCCGCACACTTTTTAAAGGGGCGATTTAAATAGCACAGTGATATACTTATATAGTTTTAAAGAAATGAAATACAGTTAAATTATTTCGTAAGAGCGATTTAATATTTCCCCTTGTTCTTGCAGTATTATGCTTGTGAACCGTGCAGAATTACAGATATTTTAATTATTTAAAGAAAACTGTTTAAGAGGGACTGTCAGTCCGATAGAGATAAGGCATTAGTTTTGAAATCACAACTTTTGCAAAAAAATTGCTTTGCCATGTTATCCCATTTTCACCAGGTATGGGAATCATCATAACATCAAATTAAAAACAAAATTGAATAGAAAATAACATCCCGTTATTTAGTTATTCATTGATAAAGTTTTAAAATAGTGTCGCCATCTGCTGTAATTTTTGGCATTTTAAAACTTCAAAAATATATAATTAAATAACTCGATAACATTTTCGTTTCAAAACTTGTTTCATTTCGATGTTATGTTGATTCTCATACCTGGGGAAAAAAGGGCTAACATGGCAAAGCAATACTTCTGCGGAAGTTGTGATTAGAAAACTAATGCATTAGCTTAATGCATTAAAAAAGTAAAGTCGCATACCCTCGCGAAAGCATTGCAGTGGCAAAGGAAATCGGAATAATAACACATTTTAAAAGGTTTCTTTACTACTGACAAGTGATATTTTCTTACATTCATGGGGGAAAAAACAGCAGAGTATCCTAAAGCGAAACACCGAAGACTGAATCAAATGTTTAGGTAGGTAGGTTTGAATTATCGTCGCACTAGAGCTACACGAGGGCTATTGGCGACGGGCGTCGTATTTTAGAACCACAATCAAGTGACGAGCCGACACCTGAGTAGGCACCCAACGCAACCGTTAAGGGCGACATCGTACGCAGCGTTGGGACTTTGGAGCATGTTTAACGTGCACTCCCTCTACACGGGGTATTATTCGTCGGACAGTTTTGGCTGCACGGGCCGTTTATAGGTCGGCAGTTATTTTGGCGATGCCCGGACTAGAACATGGGACCTTCCGCATGCAAGGCAAACACCTAACCGACTGGCCCCGAATCAAATGTTTAAAAAAATATCAAAATTAATCATATTTGAAATTCAAGCGAACTAGCTATAGATCGCCAATACTTGTCACCTCGCTACCTGGGAAAACTTGTCCTGGACGGGTTCTGGGCTTTTTACTACTAACTATCCTTACTACTACTATCTTTACTACTAACTGGAACAAGACTTCGCTCATTGGAAAACCATTTCTACCGCTTCTTCGAGTGGCGCTTCCCACAGACAAGAATCTAATCAGACTGCGCACTTACGTAGGAGAAGGAGGCGAAAAGGCTCCACCCCCTTAGCCGTAGTAACAAGTTTAAGCACTAGGGGAGCTACAAGTGTAGTCGTTTCTGGCTGCCTATTTTTAGCTCTATTTAGGAGCTTTAACATAACCGATAACGCTTTGCAATTTAAAACCTTGGTCAAGTGATAAAATATGTTACTATTTTGCCTGGTTTGGATCGTCACTTGACCAGGGTTCTAAATTACGAGGCGTTATTGGCTGTGTTAAAGCTCCTGAAGGAGGCTAGAAATAGGCAGCCGGAAACGATTACCTTACCTTACCTGCCTGGTTTGGAACGTTTTTAGCTGCTTATTTTTAACCGCCAAAAGAGGATTTTAACACAGCTGTAAACGTTTTGTAACTCGTGTAATTTTCGCTTTTCTTAATGGGCTGCGGCACTTGACCAGGGCTTAAATTACGAGGCGTTATTGACTGTGTTAAAGCTCCGAAAGGAGGCTAGAAATAGGCAGCCACACACCATTACATTAATGGGCTTGTTTCACGGGGATCTGGCAACAGCTACGCGGTCTTTTTTTTTCATTTTTCTCGAATTACTTTTGCCTTGGTATTCCAAATTGAGTTTCCTAAGAATAAGTTATTTTAGTTTTTTTTTTAATTACAACTTCTTGCTGTGCATTTGGTTGTTTTAATCATTTATCAAGGAATACTTGCATTGACAGAAGTTAGAATTTTAAATATATAACAACTAAAATATTCTTATAGAAAACTCAATTTGGAATACCAAAGCAAAAAATTAAGTAAATATGCAAACAGAAATAACCACAACACATTGAAAACGAATTTTAAAGCTTTAATTTACAATTCCAAATTTTACATTTGTAAAATGATTTTTTATATTACAAATTATATATATCAGTTAACTTCAGGCATAAATATGACACATATCAATTTAACTTTTCTAAATATTACCAGAATATTTTTTTCAGCAGAAAGGAATTAGTAATAGTGGGACTGCATTTTAAAATAAGTATGTATATAAATTTACAATTAATTATTGAATTTGAAAGAATTTGAATTTGAAAGAATTTGCAAGTTTTGAATTAAGTGTTTACGAGTTTTGAAATGATATAGTTTTTCTTTCAATGGCTTTTCTGTGTTCAAAAACCTGAATATTTCCTTTGCTTATTATTTTATAACAGAGCCAATTATAGTTTGCATAATATCAGACCATACAAGAAGCTAGAAATAATGTTATTACAAATAAAGTGTTTGATTATAAAACGTTTTTTTTTTCTCAAATAAATTAAAGTTAGCTTCTAGAGCAAATAAAAATAACTTGATTTCTCTAAATAATCCAATGATTAAGGGAAAAAATATTAATAATTTACAGCCTACAAGTTCTATAAAGGAAAAAAAGGCATAATTTCTCATAAATGTATCAAAACTTTTTTTAATTATTAGTTAGTGTATTGCAGGCACTTGTGTAATCACAAACCTATACAATGTAATGAAATAAATACAAAATATCTGTTTTTTAAATAACCTAAGTGATATATATATTAAAAATAACAACCAAATAAAAAATAACTACCCATCCAAAAAAGTCAACTAAAAAAACATCTGTTTACAACATCTCAATACGAGAACATCATAAGAACATCATAAAGCCAATATATATCTGTTAAGTATTTTTATATTAAGTTCTTAGTAAATCATAGCAAAATTTAATTAGTAGGTAACTACACTGTGAGTCACCTTTTTTACTCAGTAATATATTTAAAAATAAATTTATAGAGAGAGGCATGCCAGTAATTCAAGGAATAATTGGCAAAGTAGGTGTACTTTAGTAGGTGTTTCAACAAATCTGGTGGTATTTGACCCTTTGTAGATAGAGGTTATGGAAAGAGTGTTCGCACAAGTAAGCTCGTCTATTTCTTCATCCTATGTAGAAAAAGCTTTTTTTTAAAAACATCACATCAAAATTATGAATAAAACCACATTACAATATATATTGTTAGACAATAAATTTTAATAGCTAAGATGGAAAATTATTTTTTAGTGAAATGAATTAGTAAGTATTTAATCAATAAGTGCCTATTGTATAGAAATATCAGCTCTAACTATTAAACAAGTTTTTTTTAATTTAAAGAATAATTAGGTACTAAAAAACACATAACATGTGGCATTAATTAAAAAGTAAACAGTTTAATGAATTTTGATAAAGGAAATGGCAAATTATTTTTGAAAACTGTAAATTTATCCTGCCTGATAATTTTATTATTTTAGGAGTTGAAATTCCTACAAATATGGTGGTAACTGGTCCTTCATAAAGATATATAGAAAGTATTATTAGGTATATTTAGAAATGGTGATTGCAAAGTCTCCGGGAGAGCATTATTAATGAGTTTTTTTCAGTAGATGAAAAGGCCCACTCAGAGATATGGTCGACACAAACTCAGGCACTGTTATACAAATAGTTAGGTTCCAACTCAAACAAATCGTTTCGACCAAGCAAGTCCATCCATTTTTTCATTCTGAAAAATTAGTCATTTAACAACAAGCAACAGTTATTCAAACAGTCAAAATATCACTGTTTTAAAACATGGCAAAAAATAATTCTTTTTAATTCTTTCGAATTAAAAAAAGAAAAGTAGGCTAAAAATAATTACCGAAGTCTTAAATAACCAGATGCTTTAGCTATGTTAAGCTACATATATCGAAACTTTTCAATACAAAAATGACAAATCATTCTTTAGTGATCGAGCATTTAACGCTGATGAAAGAAAACTTACAAGAATATTTGAATGAATAAAATATTTAAAACACTTACCTATCAATGTCCTTGGGAACATAAAATAGTTACATAAAATATATAAAAAATTGCGTTTTGACGAGAAAAGAATATAACAACAAACATGTCTAAAGGCCTCTCTCGAATCGCAATTTTCTTCTCCTCCGCAACCTGTTCAAAATAGCGCGCTCCAAGTTTGCGCATAATTAGTACAAGTTGCGCGCGCACCTTGGAGTCGCACGCAGTTTTCAACCAGTCACGTGTCTAGTTCGAAGTTTAAGCACTGGGTGGCTGGTCACGTGACTCTCTGAAAAAGTTCCGATTGAGATGTCTGTTTACACTGATTGTCTGTGGCGCTTCCAAAGGTGTAGTCCCGTACATTGCCACACGTAACTGCTTGTTAACGAAGCCTGATACTATATTTAGTTTAGCCTTGCACCCACCTAACCTAGCTGTCTATAAGACGTCACCAGGTATACCTCTTTCATTTTCCTGTATTGCAGTCTAGCAGTATATTGAGGTAAATAAGATAACTGTTTCTGGAATTGTTAATCTGTTTAGCCAACGAAGAAGAAAATTCTTTTTGGACCGAGTGTGTATCTTTCCCAGGAAATATCGTTAATTTGAAAATGGCTTTGGTTGGAGATCCAACATACCCGGATGAGATTACTTTTACGTGGTACATTCATAATTTTAGTCGATGTAATAAGAATGAGAACGAGAGTATTATTAGTCCACATTTTTGTGCTGGAGGCATAGAATGGCTTTTACAGCTTTATCCGAAAGGACTGAATGAATCTCATGATTTTGCTAGCTTCTTCCTGAGCCCAGTGAGTTACGAAAAGTACCCTGCAAATAATACATTTATGTATGTACTTTCGATTCGAAAGCATGATGGACATTTCAAGGATTCGAATGAACTAAGTGTTACCAAATATGTGACCAGACCAGATGCCTGTAAATACTTTATAAGTTTGTACGAATTAAATAAACCCGATGTATACTTGGACAATGACATCTTGACGCTTCGTTGTAGACTTTGGAAGAGAGATGTTGATCTCCCAGAATCAGTAAACTGTTTCGCTCATGCAAAAATCAAAGTAGCAAAACTTGATTATCTGTGGATCTTAACTGATTTAGTTGACACAGCTGGCATACCCAAGCACAAATTCAATCGTTGCGCTGGAATGCTACATTTTTCTAATGCATTTTCCAAAATACAAATCTACCTTTCTACCGGGGATACATTTGCGGACGATGCAATTTATTTTGGAATTTCTCCGGTCAGTAATGCTATTCTTTACGCTGTCTACCAGATACATTTGTTAGATGCCAGTAGAAGCATAGTCCAGTCCATAAGTGGAGAAGTCATTTTTCAGAACTCAAATTCTATTCAAAAGTTTCCCTTTCTGTCAAAGCGCAAATTATTCGCCAATAAAGAATCTTATTTACCTGGTGATAAACTAACACTGAAATGTGAATTTTCTTTTTCTGGAAACTTAGAAACAGAAAAAGTTGTTTACGGATTAATCGAAGAGCAAAATTCAAAATCCATAGAACCAGATCTAGTTGAAGAGGGACACGAACTTTGGAAAGAGAACCTGCGGACATTTTATTCTGAGGGGAAATTCAGCGATTTGATTGTCCGCACATCTAATCGCGAATTCCCCGTCCACAAAGCCATTCTGTGCGCTCAATCGGAAGTGATCAGCCGAATGCTTACCCACGATATGGCAGAAAAGAATTCCGATGTCTTCCAAATCAAAGATTTTGACGACGAAACTGTCTCAAAGCTGCTGATGTACCTTTACACCAACACTCTTGAGGGCGTCGACTATGCCTTGGCCAAGGATCTTTACTTCGCCGCCGACAAGTACCGAATAACGCCACTCCAGAAAATATGTTCTAAGCACCTGATGGACAGCATGGACTCTTCGAATGTGTGCGACATCTTGCTGTCGGCAGACCAACTCCGAGATCAAGTACTGAAGTCGGCTGCGAGAGACTTAATCGTTTCAAGTCCTCATGAAATCGTGAATTCGGATGGATGGAAGTGTCTTAAGAAAACCAACCTTGATTTAGCCGCCGAAACTACCGAGTGGATGATCTTAAATAGAATTCCTAAATAATAAAGTAGCAGGGTGCAAGAAATATTTTGTTCAAAATGAGCTATTCTCGTTCACTTATTTGTTTACAGTTATTCTAATGTAACATAATACTGTTTACCAGCAATTTAGTTTAGTGTTTACACCTAAATGTGCTATTTTTTTTATATATAAGTATGCGTTATTTGTAGTCAGAAACTCATAACTACTCATTGAGGATTTTTGTAATACATAATTTTTGGCAAGATTTGCAGTTTACAGAGCCGTTTAGCAAAAAAAAATTTAAAAAATTTCAAATACGGAAGCAAGAGTGGATAATTTTTTAAGTTTTTTTTTTAAGAAAATCTTTATTTTGCTGAAGGTTAGGTGAAAATAGACTAAATAATAGAATGACAAGAAAATTAATTTTGCATTACGGAAGTGAGTTTATTCCCTTTTTAGTTTGAATTAAAATCAACCATTTTCCTGAGGAGCCCAGCTATTTTGTGATGTTTAGGAAATAGTGTGTCTAGTAAATATCCATGTTTAGTGTAATAATTCACAGGATGTTCAAAAATTAATACATTTGTTGTTTTTAAAATTCGAAATTACTTATTCTTTACGTTACATGCTACCTCATAAGTATAAATTGTTTTGTTTTATATACCTGATTACCTTTTTACAATATTTCTTCGAATCTAAAATCTTTTATAGGAAGATAATTTGTTTCATGAATATTTATGTTACATTTTTATGCAAAATAAGAATTTCTCTGCTGTATTTTTTTTTATAAATGTTCTTTTTATTATAGTTTTTGCAATAAAGTTTAATTTTTCTTAAAAGTATGCTTTTATTAAATTTAAACAATAATCAAGTAGAAATTCTCTTTTGAATTTTATCTGGGCAATGCTATTTTTATTGATGTAATTATTTTTTTAATACTTGAATTCAGAAAGTTTTTCTTAAATGTTAATATCAATAAATAGTAGAATTATTAGAAATATATTTTAATTTTTTTTTATTTTCTAATGAGCAGTTTGACTTGTTAAGCCTTTAAAACGTTTTGAATTAAGAAGTGTTACATGATTGAAAATTGGTGTTTTATTTGCGTAACTGAATACAGGTGTTCTTATTGTATTATTATATTGAATTTTGGAAAAGAGTTTAAAATAGTGATAAAATTTTAGTTTTCCTCTAACTAACTTCAGTACCAAAATATGAGTAGAAAAGTAGATTACCGCCTAATTCCTAAACTTTTTTTTCTTTTGGCTGGAGAGTCTAGAGTCGGATAAGGCGATTGCCTTGATTCGAAAAGTTCCAGGTTCGGTTACGGACCGCCGACCTATTAACGGCCTAAATAACCGCCGACCTATTAATGGCCTGTGACGAATAATATCCCGTGTAGAGAGAGTGCATGTTAAATATGCTCCGACGGCCTTACGCCGCTTACGATATCTCCCTTAAAATATATGCGTTAGGTGCCTACTCAAGTGTCGGATTGTCATTTGACTGGTTCTAAATTACAACGCCCGTCGCTCATAGCCCTCGTGTAGCTAGTTCGATGATAATTCAAACCTAACCTTAACTATTTTTTTTGTCAAAGAGAGTTTGGACTTGGCACGTTATCCAAGCTCACAACTCAGTTTATTAGATGGCCCCCGGTGGCCGAGAGGTGTAAGCGACGAGCCTCTCACCGAAAAGGTTCTTGGTTCTGTCCTTAGCCTAACCATACAATAGACGTATTCGTGCTAGTGGAAAAATTCCTCTAAAAATCAGGGGTGCCCTAGTACACTGTGATATACGTGCTCGTTGAATCTGTGGAGTCGAAAGTCCCGACGGTGTTAGCGTACGATGTCGCTCGAAGTTCCATTGGTTGGCCGCTCAGGTGTCGACCTCGTCACTTGACCAGGATTCTAAATTACGAGGCGTAATTGGCTGTGTTAAAGCTCCTAAAGTAGTCTAGAAATAGACATCCGGAAACGATTACGTTACAGTTGATTAGATACGGTTGCGACGTTGAATGTGAACTTGTACAATGTTGTTCGAATGTGGATTTTCAGCATTTAATTGCACATCAGTGCGCTCACTTTTATCAACACTGTTGCAACGTGCATTGTATAACAACGTGCACAAAATATACACAAAATATAGAATATTGCACAAAATATAGACTCAAAAAGGGGTGTGCCTATTGAAAATTTTGAAGTTGGTAACATTTTTAATATGAAGACTGCCCCTTATGCAAATTTTGTGTCATGCATTTAACTCAGAATGTTATTTGTTCACAAAGTCAAAAAGGTCCGATTCCATAGGATGACTAACAGCCGAAATAATCACTAGTGGGTACTTTTTTCCACAGCTGTACCATGGTTTTCGAGAAATTGAAAAATACTATTTTAACAGCAATGAGTTGGTTGGTTGGTATACATGTATTTCAGGCTTGTGTGCTTCATCAGAGACCCGCTTATAATCCTTCGTCAAGTAAGACAGACACAGAGAGAATTTTTATTGACACAGAAAAAGAAAGTCCACCTAGAGCGAAGGCGAATCGAATCGCAGACTGCTATCGTAATGGTCTCCGATCCAAACCACTAGGCCATTCGGGCGCCGGGAAATTGAAATATACTGTTTTAAGGCTGTGTCCTGACTACGACATCAAATGCCACAAATGCAACAAAACTTGGCGACTTGGCAGAGTCAGCAACATGCTATTGCATCGCTTGGCGCCCTTAGCGGTTGCCAAGTTTTGTTGCATTTGATGTCGTAGTCAGGACCCAGCCTTACAGCAATTAGTTTCTACCCGAAATGCTATTTTCGGTTGCTTCCGATGGCTGTTAAAACCACTATATTAACATGATTTCTTCACAGAATGGGTTTACATGGGATGAATATGAATTGATTAACACCAAAAACTCACTTTTGATAAAAATGTGACTTATGTTGTTTCTGACAACATTGATTCAATTATGACGTAAACTCGCCCTAGTAGAAGTTAAAGGGTTAAGAGTTAAATATTAAATTAGCAGATAAAAAAAGCTTTTAATGGAAATTTTAATTGGAGGTTTTGCGCTGGAAATATCATATGGGATCCATATTGGCAAATAGCATTACTACAGTGATAATTTTTGGCTTTCCAAAAATGTGTGGAAGCGGGTTAAGTGACTGCATCTGTTACAAACCTACTTGTTTTATTACGTAATTAACTGAAATTCTTAATTAAGCCATTGGGTGTGTGGATTTACCGAGTCATAGGTCAGCAACTCTAGCTGGAACAACCCATCAAATAAATTGCATATTTTATTGTCTCTGTTCCAAACTGGTATCGTCAATTGAACCCGTCCCAAACCTAAACACGTGTTCTTATTTTTACGTTTTGTGTGGTTTTGGGTGTCACAGTTATCCAAAAGTGTTTTGATGTGGACGGAAATAAACATCGGTTGGGGCGTGGGTAGCCTAGTGGTTAAGATCTCGGTCTCGAGATCGGAAGGTCCCGCGATCGAGTCTCGACACCTCTGAAGACCCACCGAGTATATACGGAGTCTAGGAGGATAGAATGAACAGGAGTCGTCGTGTGGATTCAAACGTACGGGAACCGAGTGAAGCGAGAGGTGGAGGGGAGGTGGGGGAAGGCAGCCATCTTTGTCTACCTATTGTTCATATAGTCTTCTATGGGAGAATTTACGATTTTTCTTTTTAATAAAAAAATTTGATCACATTATGGAAAACGAATACACATATGTATATTTCTAATATGCTCAGTAGATATATATCAGTGTTGGACAAATTTTAATTGCACAAACAATTAATGATTAACAACTAATTAATTGTTAATTGTTACTACTGCAATTAACAATTATTCAATTGTAATTGTGGAAAACTGCAATTAACAATTAATCAATTGTAATTGTGGAAAACTGCAATTAACAATTAATCAATTGCAATTGTGGAAAACTGCAATTAACAATTAATCAATTGTAATTGTGGAAATTATTGTTAATTGCAGTAGTAACTGTGGCGGAATAGCTGCTAGCTTGGTCATCCAGTCCCTTCAGAGAACTTGAATGGCTGTGACATACAGGGCGAGTTCAGACATCAGGCAGTGTACAGCAATTATCGCTGTAGTGACAAATCTCCGGGCTCAGAGATCACGTAAAGTGTTGACCGATTCGGTATGTTGGGTGAGAAGAAGATGCTCTACTACAAGAATTAGCGTACAGTCTCAATTTTAACTCTTAGCTTTATTCAGTCGATAGGACATTCACAAATAATTAATTAAAACAGGTATTTACATTAGAATTATATTACATCAGAAAAACTCAATACATTCCTATTTATGCTCGCCTGCAAGCAAAACACGAGCAGCCAGGGAGAACCCGCCTATCTGCCAAATCAACACTCAGCAGCTGGCTATAACCGCCATTTCCCACACGTTGCCACTTCCAAAAACCAAAACCAACCCAGGTTCTTTTAGTTGTGAACAAGGGCTACCTGATAACAGGCCCACGGAAGGACAACGCATGAGAACGGCAATGCCACATCCTCCCCCTCGACACAATACAAAAAATGATCAAAGTTCATAAGTTTAAGAAAATCTACACACGCAGCATACTAATATGAAAACATCATACATGCACAAGATACTCGACAAATAACACTCAACAAAATAATACAACACAACATACAAAAAACAACATCGTATTATAAGGCCTAACGTCTACGGGGTCGTAGGTTATAGGTACGTCTAGGTTTTTCCCTCTCAAGTTCAGCACCAACTAGACCTGGAGATCTACGCGGTGCCAAACGCAACCTGTTTATGTGAACTTTTAACCCTGTACCCGGGTTATCCAGCAAGTCTATAGTATAGTTTACCTCACTATCTCTCGAAATTATGGTATATGGTCCAGAAAAACGGGGCCTGAAAGTGTCCCGAGATTTTAAATATACTATATCTCCCGTTTCAAAAACTCTAAGACGTGACCCCCTTTCTTGTCTACCATTCTGCTCGATCTGTTTTCTCTCAAGCGACTCATAAGCTGCCTCATAAGTTTCCTTTAGCTGGCCTAGCAAATCCTTTATAAAGTGAGCCCGATCTAGCTGTATAGACTGAACATTGGGATTGTAAGTATCAAAAAAAAGGGAAAGGTTTCTTCCAAAATGAAGGAGGTTCGGAGAAAATCCCGTCGCGGAGTGGACTGAACCGTTGTACAAATTCTGGTGAACCAGCAACGCGTTATCAAACGACACCCCTCTTTCACACAAAATGATTACCGACGACTTTATCGACGTGTTTACCCGCTCACTCTGGCCATTAGTCTCAGGGTGTTTAGAGGTACTATGAACCAATTTAATTCCAAGTGACTGGTTAATCAAATTAAAGACCTCTGATGTGAACTGAGTTCCTAAATCAGACAACACCACCGACGGTCGACCGTGAATAGATATATAAATCACCAAATTACGGGTAACGGCTTCCGCCGTTATACTCCGCAGAGGATACAAAGAAAGGTGCTTAGAAAAGTGATCCAGAATGGTCAGAGCATAGCCACCTCCCTTGATTGGCCCTAAAATATCCATAGATATAAAATCCCCCGGTGTTCTAGGTATTCTTAATGACATGAAAGGTGCCTGAACAGGTGAAAAGGGTTTGTTCTTTAAACACTGATCACAAGATAACACGTAATTCTTTGTATCTTTATACATTCCTTTCCAAAAATACCTCTGCGAGATAATCTCGTAAGTTTTCTGGAGTCCGAAGTGAGACACATGGCAGATTTGCAAAATTTTAGCACGCAGTGATAACGGAACTACCACCACCTCTCGATGCTTATCATTTTTAAACATTAATACTCCATTATCAAGAAAAAAACCCTGAACCTTACCAACCTCTATCAAAGATTCCGACTCAAGAATTCGCTTTATTTCCCGAACATGTACGTCCCCAGACTGCTCCTTCACCAGAGTTTCAAAGGAAACCTCCATGTCAGGATCCCCAGCCAATAAAGTACTGACGCTAAGATCCGGCACATTATTATCAACAAAAGGCAAAAGAATTTGGGGTTCTACACTCGAAGTCTGTGGGAGACGTACTGGCTCCCTAAAATCAGGATCTTGCATTCGTGACAAATAGTCCGCCAACATGTTAACTTTACCTGGAATGTGCCTACACTCAAACGAATACTCCTAGAGCTCCAACAGCCAGCGTGTTACAATGTCAGCAGGTGACGTTGTTCGCTTGTAATGCAACAGCGGCTTGCTATCTGTCAAGATAGTAAACCTTCGATTATACAAATAGGTTTTAAATGCTGTAACCGCTTTATAAATGGCAAACAATTCCAATTTTATTGCTGGATAGTTGCGCTCGGACTGAGACAACGATCTGCTGTAGTACGAAATTGGCCGCAATTCCCCATCAAATTCCTGCATGAGCACGCCAGCAATGGCTGATCCACTAGCATCAGTGTTAAGTATAAATTCCTGCTCCCAACGAGGTAGTACAACAAACGGTACCGAAAAGAAAACTTTCTGCAACTGCTCAAAGGACCTCTGGTGATCAGATGTCCACCTAAACTTCGCTCCCTTACAAGTCAATTGTACAAGGCAATTTGTCAGTTTCGCAAATTCTGGAATTAGATGCCTGTAGAACCCACACAAGCCTAAAAACTTTTTTACCTGGCGAATGGATTTAGGGGGTTGAAAACTAGACACCTTAGCAATATTGGATGCAATGGGACGAATATACCGGTGAGAGATATTAAATCCCAGATAATCAATCGATTCTTTAAAGAACACACATTTAGACGGGGATAGAGTAATATTGTATTTTGAAAGAATGACCAACACTGCTGTAACCCTGGTTAACATCTCGTTAAAATCTGACGCTCCCACAAGTATATCGTCCTGATAAGCATGAATGCCTATAATATTATCAGCTCTAAGCTCATCTATGAGCAGATCCATTTCCCACACGTTGCCACTTCCAAAAACCAAAACCAACCCAGGTTCTTTTAGTTGTGAACAAGGGCTACCTGATAACAGGCCCACGGAAGGACAACGCATGAGAACGGCAATGCCACAGTAACAATTAACAATTAATTAATGTTCACTCCGACTATCCGACCGACCAACAACGACTACCCGACCGACCGACGAAGACCGTTTACGAGACTGACTGACCGACCGACCAATACCGACGACCCGACAGACCGACCGACCAATACCGACAACCCGACCGACCGATCAAGACCGGTCGGTCGGGTTGTCGGTCAGGGTCGATTGGTCTGGTTGTCAGTCTTGGTCGGTCGGGCTGTCGGTCTTGGTCGGGCTGTCGGTCTTGGTCGGGTTGTCGGTCTTGGTCGGGTTGTCGGTCTTGGTCGGGTTGTCGGTCTTGGTCGGGTTGTCGGTCTTGGTCGGGTTGTCGGTCTTGGTTTAATTGCAAGGTGCAATTAAAAGTTCAATTGCAATTAATTTCATTGCAATTTATTTAATTGCAAGGTGCAATTAAAAGTTCAATTGCAATTAATTTCATTGCAATTTATTTAATTGCAAGGTGCAATTAATTTTATTGCAATTACTTTTACAATTGACAATTGATTAATTGAATGCCCAACACTGATATATATGCATTATTTAAAATACAATAACAAATAAACACTTAAAATTTGGCGATATTAAAATTGGTTCCCCTGGAAATCTTAAAATTAGTTTGTTTTAATTTGGGAGTTATTAACAACTCATATTTACAAAAACAAATACTATTTTTAATTTTAAGTAATGTGAGAATAACAAAAAACTACTTAAATAAATTCGCTTACCTCAAAATAATACAAGCCCATAGAGTTGACAAGCCAGAAATCGCAATGTTTTGCGTTAATCAATATGGCTGCCACGAACTGCGCATGCGCGTCTGAAAGGGAGAGGGGAAAGCTTTTTCGCTTCATGCTGAGGCCACATGACTACTCCTGTTAATTCTATCCTCCTAGATACGGAGTACGTGCTCGTTTAATCTGTTGGGTCCGAAAGTCCTGTGGTCGGTCATTGGGCAGTTTACCACGGGTACAGGTCCCTGGAGACCATTTCCCTCCCCTTCAGGGACATGTCTAAATTGTGTAGATGGCGATAGATGGCAGCATCTGTCTTGTATGTCGTGTCCGACCTTCTTGACGAAAGTTTATAAGCGGGTATTTGTGACCAAGCACACAAGCCTGAAAATATGTCTACCAACCAACCACTTAACATCGGTTGTCTACGGCATTTCGTCTGCCGTGAGCAGGTAAACTTCAGTAACTACAACGTTGACTTAGGGCCTGATTCTCATCTCGCGTCGAATCGAAAACTCTTATCGATAAATTTTTGTCGATAAGTACCCCCTCTTTCGACAAACCGTAAACGAGCGATTCTGAGTTCCGCTTTTCTCGAAAGTGAGAGAGATGGCGCTTATTCGACAAGGCGTGGCTAATGTGTGACGTTTTCTTAGCAACAAGAAGGTAACGCCCTTGACAACAGTTAGTTTGTTTTTGTTAGTTTAGTTTATGTACGGTGCATAATCGCTACTTTGGAAAACCAATTTGCGGAATCGCACCAAGGGATACGCTGCTAAGAGTTCCTACGCTAAGTAAAGTAGGATTTTACCAAGCAAGCAATTGTATATTTAATAAAAAAATAAGTATTTTACCTTTTGTTCTGGTGTTAATGTGTATTTCCGTTGGCAATCGGAACTTAAATCATGCCGGAGGGCTTCGATGACGGTCCACGCAGCAGGTTTCGATAAGCGAAAAATTTCTATAAAATGTGTATCGTGTGCATCAAATGGATTAGTTCTATCACGAAAAACTCTCTGTCGCCTTAAATCCTGGTCAACTATTTGCTGAATAAAATTCACGGATGCAAGAATGCTTGCAGGATCCATTTTTTAATTTATCCGTAATAAAAATATAAAATTCCGCCGTGTTGGGTTGTTGTTGATATTTGTATGCAGCATCATACAACTCAACGTCAAAGAAGCAACCAATCACAGATCACTTGTGGTCACTTATCGACAATCTTTTGACTTCTCGGTACCTATATAGGTGCCGAGAAAAATCACCCGAATAAACGACGTGTCAAAAACTCCAAACGTCGATAATTTGAGATGAGAATCGCAAATGTCGATAAGAGATTTCGACAATTCGAGTTGCCGACGAAGTTTTCTATTCGACTTAGAGGAGAATCAGGCTCTTAGTCTTTATTAGCCATGAAATAATCAGTTTTCCCGTATACTTTTGTATAGGTTAGTGTTATGGAGTGCTTGTGCAACAAATGTCCACGTCATTAGACCAGTTACTGCAGTTTACGTGCCCACGACAGCATTGTTGGCATAGTTTAAGCCAGTTGTTGGCAGTCCCAAATGATTAACGTTGGGAAAATAGGTGTTATTATATAAGAGCACGTAATTTTTTATCTTGTTATTATTTTTTTACTTCTATATTTGGTTTTTTATGTAAAACGTGGAAGTTTCTTTAAAAAATGATTATTTTAATATTTTACAAAATTCTGAAATTTTAAGTATGGAGCAGTTATTGATAAAATTTAAGCTTAAAATTTAAATTTTTATATCCGGCAGTGTAAACAAGTTTACACTTAAGTCTATTTGCAGAGATCAGTCAGATTATGAAAAAGTAAGTAATGTGTAGATAGCAATGTGCATAAAAATTTATCAGCACTTGAAGATGTGTTTTCAATTTTGTTTTAACCCTTTTCACTCCATATGATTCCATTTGGAATCATCAAACTTGTGATTTTTTTCTCACTAAGTTAAACTCAAATTTATTTGAAATAAATTGTATTAAATTCTCCATACGTTTTTCTATAAAGTTATATTTTCTTTTTGTATCGTTAGATGGAAAAATCATGTCTTTTAAAGAACTAAATAATGTTTGTTGTATCTAAATGAAAATATGAAAAACATGGTAGAACTTAAATTTATTCTGAAACAATTTTTTATTAAATAAATTAGCCTTAATAATTCTTCCTGCTTGCACTTTTAACTGTTTAAAAATTGAATTCTAACTATTTTTAACAAATAAAATTTCGAAAAAATTATTATTATAATTTATTCAAAAGTTATGATTCCAAACATTTTGTCCTCTCATTTTAGTAATTAAAGAAAATTTCTCTACTATTTACCATTTCATTCTGGATGCATAATGAGTTTATATCACAAATTTCAGATTTTTAGTATAAAAAAACAAAAAGTTTTGACTGAAAGGTTCATAGAATTTTTGTTTTTATTTAAAGGAACAAAAGTTAATTAATGCACATTTTACTTTATTAGAATATTGTTTTTTTTAAATGACATGAAAAGAAAAACTCACAAAAATTTCCCAGCAGTTTTAGGTAATTTTTTGTGTTTAAAAAAAATCTCTTTTTTTTTTCATAATAAGGATTTAGGTGTTGTTGTGTAGTCTTTTTCATTGGAAAGGAGGCAATTAACAAATCGGTTACAAAATCACCAGGGCTGTACCATCCAATGGGTGCGAAAAACTCAAGCCTACCCTAGTAATTTTCAATAGCCCCAAAATCTTATCAAAGACAAATATCCTCGACACTGACATCTTAAGAGGGACTGTCAGTCCTATAAATCTAATGTATTAGTTTTGAAATCACAAATTTGGCAAAAGAATTGTTTTGCCATGTTATCCCATTTTCACCAGGTATGCGAATCATCATAACATCAATTTAAAACAAAATTGAAAAGAAAATAACATCCGATTATTTAATTATTAATTGATAGTTTTAAAATGTCGTCATAGAATAGTGTCGCTGTATATTTTTGGCATTTTAAAACTTCAAAAATATATAATTAAATAGCTAGATAACATTTTCGTTTTAAATTTGTGTCATTTCGATGTTATGTTGATTCCCATACCTGGGGGGGGGGGGGGGGGGAAGGGCTAACATGGCAAAGCAATACTTCTGCGGAAGTTGTAATTCCAAAACTAATGCATTAGCTTTATGGGACTGACACTGACAGTCCCTCTTAATTGTATTGATAAGTTAAAAGAAACACGTGAAAATAGTAGTATGTTTCTTCTCTCTCATCCCAAATAATTAATTGGCGAGCCTCTTCTCTTGGCGCCTTTTGCCCTTCCGCCATTCTGGGGTTAATGGGAAGAATTCCATTAAAGTGCCGGAATTCGCCAAAGCGCGTTTGATTCATCTCAGTTGTCTCATCATTTTATTAAATAATTTGCTAGAATTAATTTTATATTCTATTTCTTGCTTGTGCCGGTTTTTCGGTATAATCAGCTTGCACTGCATGGCTAGAATGCAGGTCGTAGCGTGAAAGAACGTAAGGGTGAAAGTAAAGAAGGGTCTTAAGGGGGAATGGGCGCGCTGGACCGGGGGTCTCCAAAGCAAAGTGCATCTGTGTTAATCCTATGGAGAAAAAACTATTTTCTCTGCCACATTTCTCCGGCTGTATTGAATATTTTTACAAGCGGATTTTTTTATGTGATAAATGTAGCTGACTTACAGGTCTCGACCTTCCCACTTTTTGAAATTGGTTCGAATATTTTTTAAATTTTCAATAAATAATTTTACACAAAATATTCGAAGCCATTTCAAAATGTGGGAAGATAGAGACCTGTAAGTTATCTACATTTATTATTTAAAAAAAAACCGTTTGTAAAAATATTCAATACAGCCGGAGAAATGTGGCAGAGAAAATAGTTTTTTCGCCATTGGATTAACACTGAGGCACTTGAGTTTGAAGACCCGCGGTCCAGCGCGCCCATTCCCCCTTAACCAGGGATTGGGGTAACGCGTTATTTGTAACAGTTACTTTTTTAGGTATCGCTGTTAAATTTTTCAGAAAGTATTTTTAACTTTATAACTTTTAGCGGTAACGAAATAACGAAAAATTTCGTTACTTTTCCGTTACTTTTTACGCCGCTGCTCTTTAAGAATATTTTCAGCACAGTTCGGCGTTCGGCTTAAATTTAATTATTTAAAATTTAACAACACCGAATTTTCGTTTTTAACTTTTTTTTTAACCGTTTGTCCTTATTTCTTTAGTCTTGGTTCTCTTTGAAAAACGGTAAGATGGCTAAATTTCGATTTTTCTTATAACTTAAAATTTCTAAAAGTATTTGTGATAAGTTACTTTTCGTATTACGTAACTGTAACAGAGTTACTTTCTAAAAGTAACTTTCCAATCTCTGCTCTTAACCCTTTATCAACTAACGGTACTTATAGAGATTGGATTACTTGTAACGCAATTACTTATAACAGTTACTTTTTTTTTCGGTAACGCCGAGTAACTCCATTAGGTTTTTGTAACTGTAACTATAACGTAGTTACTTTTAGAGGTAACGAGAAATTTCGTTACTTCAGCCTTCTTACTAGCCTTCCATTACACGACTGACGGATGCCAATTTTGAAATGAACGCCTTTTAAAATAAGTAAAAAGATTAAATAATTATTTCAAATTAATTTTTTTGTTTGTGCTTATGTTTCTTTACTCTTGATTTTCTTCGAAAAACGGTAAAATGGTGGAATTTCAATTTTTCTTAGAACTTGAAATTTTGAAAAGTAACTGTAATTAGTTACTTTTCGTATTAAGTAACTGTAACTGACTTACTTTTTTAATAAAGTAACTGTAACAGCGTTACTTTTTTAATAAAGTAACTGTAACAGCGTTACTTTTTTAATAAAGTAACTGTAACAGCGTTACTTTTTTAATAAAGTAACTGTAACTAGTTACTTTTCATATTAAGTAACTGTAGCTAGTTACTTTTCATATTAAGTAACTGTAGCTAGTTACTTTTCATATTAAGTAACTGTAGCTAGTTACTTTTCATATTAAGAAACTGTAGCTAGTTACTTTTCATATTAAGTAACTGTAACTAGTTACTTTTCATATTAAGTAACTGTAGCTAGTTACTTTTCATATTAAATAACTGTAAGTGTAACAGAGTAACAATTAACTTACCAGTCCCTACTTATAAGTATCATTTATAAAGCCGCTGTTTTACTTTTATTCATTTTGAGAAAATGAGGGCAAGGTGGACCTTTTTAATTGAATCGTACGGTTTGAGCACTTTGTAGTCTACAAAGGTAAAGCAAATTCTTCTACAGGGTACATAATTACCTTTAAATGTATTGATTCGTTGAGTGGTAAGTAAAAGTCATGTAGTATTACACCCCCCTAGTTTTTTATTGTTTTTAACAATACATTTTTTTTCCAGTGTTCGTCGAGAAAACAGTGTGCTACGCCGAGCTGGGATGCTTCTCGAGCGGTCCACCCTTCTACCACCCGGTGTACCGGCCCTTGAGTGTACCGCCGCAGCCCCCGGCGGTGGTCGGTACCACCTTTCAGCTGTACACCCGTAGCAACCGCCACAGGCCGGTATTCCTGGCCAAGAAGCGAGGGCTGCACAAGACGCATTTCAATCCTAAAGTGCTGACCAGGGTCATCATACACGGGTTTAATGATAACCAGTACTTCACGTCCTGGTTCCAAGTAAGCACACTTAGGCTAAAATTGAACTGAAACACTATGCGAACGATTCGCCTGCGAATGGGTGGAGTTAGGAAAATGTTTCGCGTTTCCTAATTGAACTAAGGCCGAAATTTAACTGAAACGCAACGCGAACGATTTGCCTGCGAATGGGTGGAGACTCGTAGATATTGTGCTTTTCCTAATTGAACTAAAACAAATCCTTCGCGTGCGAATGACATCACACCACGATTGGTCACAGGCCATTCGAGCGATCGCGTGCGAACTGTTTGTTTACTGTTTTGGCACTCAATATCGGCGGAAAATGTAAAATACCATATTTTTTTTGCAAGAAAAAAGGAAACCCCGATTGGAAACTTATTAAGCTGTGAAGGGAAACCCAATAGATTTGTCTGATAAGAAGTTTATTAGCAAGTATCGTTTGGATAAAGAATCGTACAAAACTCGTTTGGCGAAAAAACGATTGAACGATTCATTAAAAAGAACGTGAATGCTTGGGATGAATCTTTAAAGGAACGGGACCGACCCATCTCTATATTTACAGAGATTTTCGTATTATTTCATTGGTCCAGATATTTTTGAAATATTTCATTGGTCAACTTCACGTAAAAAGAGGCCGGCGTAATGTTCTTGTCGATTGCACGAATGACACGCCCTTAAGCACGATTTCGGTTGGCTTGGGAAGTTAAATACTGTTTTTCGAGAACGTTCGCAGAGCGGAGCTTAAAACGATCGCATTCGCAGGGCAGACTTGCGAGAATTCGAAGCGCTTCAGTTAAATTTAAGCCTAGGTTTTCGAGAGCGTTCACAGGGTGGAGCTTAAACCGATAGCATTCGAAGAGCCAACCGAAGAAATATCTCGACCGTGCCCGAATTTGAAGTGTTTCAGTTCAATTTCGACTTTGATCAATCCTTTAATACCCTCAAGAAAACTACGCACTTGTCGCCGCACTCATGTATTTTTAGGAATACGAAAGTAGCTGTAGCACCTAAAATCAATCTCGAAATCAGATTAACGAAACAAATCGAAGCATTTGGGAGGTTTGGCAATATTTTCCACAGTTGTTAACAAAGTAGGATCCTCCAAACGCCTTAGCTCCGTCGCAGAATTCCACGAATGTTTAGGTCTAAGTGGTATTAATTTGGCACCAGCTTAGACGTAAACGTAAAGGTCCTGTTTTATAGTGCATTAGGACACAAATGGATTGGTATCTTACGCAAGGGTCTTTCCCTAATAAAATGTTACTCCTAGACACCAATTCAAAAAAACACGTTTGAATGATTGGAAAATATTTGCGCTAGACTAAGTGGACTAAGAAATAAGAGGGCTGCACAAGACACATTTCAATCTTAAGGTGCTAATGAGGATCATCATACATGGGTTTAATGATAATCAGTACTCCACGTACTGGTTCCAGGTAGGTAGTTTAATCGCTTCCGGCTGTATATTTCTAGCTTTTCATTGGGTGCTTAAACACAGCAAATTACGCTTCGTAATTTAGAACCGCGGTCAAGTGACAAGGTCGCCATCTGAGAGGCACCCAAGCAAAACCAGCGGCGGCTTCATGCTCTTGTTCGGTACTTTCGACTCCACAAATTTAACGAGAAAGTATGTCGCAGTGTACTCTGGACAAATACATACAAACAAACACACAACACATATATCCATATCCATTTACGGGATACGAACCCGAAACCTTTTAACTGCCGGGCAAGCCTTCTGACCATTCAGCCGGCAAAGTTATTTGGAGTTCCACTTACAGTCTTTTTCATAAGAAAGTAGTGCTGCCAACATGGGAGAAAAAAAACTTTTTCTTTATCAATTCCTTATGGATATACCTTGTTAAATAAATTAATTATTCTAAATACTCTAAAGTATTTTTATCGGTAATCTTTACGGAACGCATGAACAAACTTACGAGTTTTATACAGCATATGCCTATAGTGATTCGCAGCCAGTGCTACTAACCATACGTAACATCGATTTTATAAAAATAATAATGTATGACATTTTCATATATCTCTTGAATTTAAAATACAAATCCTTGTCAACAAAATAAAGATTCAATTAATCTTAACGCCAAATACCCTTAATTAATTGAACACTAATAAGTTTATAGCAGATTTAAAGTAGCCTTTAATTCCGGTTACGATTGGTGAAATGAGTGATTGTGCCGTGATATCCGTTGTAAATAATCAATTTTTTGGAAATTTATTGTAAACTTTAAACTTGAGTTCACATGTGTTAACCTTTTTTGCATTTTCCGTTATCCGCCTGCAATGCTTTTAGCAATAAAATAACTTAACCTTTTTAAGGCTTATGAGCGTGACGGAATAGTGTGGTAGTGTTAAAGTGCGTAAACATGTTAAAAAGCGAAAAACCTGTATGTCATGTATTGTGAAAAGTGAATCAGTAGATTTTGTATAAACTTCTGGAATGCATACTAGAGGTTAAAATAAATGCAAATTTCGTACTGTTTTTTTTTAATTTATAATTCTTATTGTTTTACTCAGAAATAATAACGAAATAGTAGTATTGTTAAAAAAAAGAATATCTGAAGCATGGCAGTAACACGGCCGACTTAATTAATAAGGCCTGAGAAGGTATCTATGACGTCTAACTATCCGTCCTGTTCGACCAGAAAGAGAAGAAGTAAACTGTCCGGAACTCGAAAAGTATAGTCGGCCATTAGCAGGGCCGGATTTAAAGATTTGCCGCTTGTAGTCTACGATTGCCGCCCCTGTCATAATATTCTCCCCCTTCGGGGAAAGGTAGCTGGTTACCTTCAAAATAGAGTGGGGTATGTGCTGTTTAAAATATATACACACTAGCTGTTATACCCGACGTTGCACGGGTAGAGGTGGAAAAATAATTTAACAGTCAATTTAACTATTTTTTTCTCTCATTTTAGTTACATAAGATATGAAGATTACCCAGTAATTTTCCATTTAATTACCCAACTTGGATATAGTAACGATTAATATTAATTTCAAAAATACCTTTGATAAGAAGCTCAAATTAAAAAGAATACATATTTAAGTAAAAAATAATCAGTAAGAATTAAAAATGGAAAAACGGCTAAATCTTAAAAGGGTCTCAAACATTTATTTTAACGCAATTCAAGGGAGTTCTATAATAAATTAACTTTTTTTTGACACTTTGCAGAAATAAATACAATATAAGCAGTACAAATTTCTACCATAATTCAATACAAATGCTGAAAAATTAAGAATTCAATGCAAATGTATACAGTACTAAATCAATGCAGATATGTACAATAATTGAATGATCGTTCCAAATATGTGTACCATATAACCTGTTATATGATCATAAACTTATGTTATTGTTCCCGCTCGTTATAAAGTATAAAATCCCGTTTCATTGCCTTAAAATTCCAAAATGAAAAACACGCTATAAAATACACTCATAAATGTCATCACAATTCCCTCATAAATACATAAAAGCTTTTAGCTCATTTGGCGCGTTTTGGGAAATAATTTGGCGAGAAAATAGATATAGCTACAAACACACCCATTTTACAGCTCTAACACAATGACCTTCGAACAACCGACCAGATTATAAATATTTATAAAAGAAATTGCCCATTTGGCGAGATTTAGTTAGTAATTTGGCGAGTTTGGCAACGTATTTAGCGAAAAAATAAATACATAAAACACTAATATGCGGCTCTAGTGCGATGACCTTTATTAACCATCATAGTTCAGTAATAGCTTAACTATACATTTATTGCTTAAATATACATACATGCAGTCAACAGAAAATCAATGAAAAAATCATCAAATAAGCCCACAATAAAATCCGGGAATGGAGACTGGCGGAATTACATCACTTGAAACATGTCAATTATTTTTCAAATAATGAATTTAGTTTCTGAAGGTAATGGCAACAGAATAAAATAAACATTTTCAATTTTAAATGTTTTCGTTAAAAGTTTTATTTAATTTTTTCAGCCCATGGCATCAGGAAAGTAAAAAAAGATCGGATTTGAGCCAAAGTGGTGTAGTTTTTTCACAAAATTCGGAAAAAAAAACGTTCGAAAACTATAGAAGGAATGGTCCAATTCTAAAACTTCTTAGCCTATGTTTGTTCCAGAGATGAGATGAATTTTTGTGCCAAATTTCGTGACGATCTGTTGCGTGGTTCTTTTGATCTCGTGTCTTATACAAACAAACAAACACACAAACAAACAAACAAACAAACGGAAGTTGCCTCTTATGTATATAGATTAGAATCATTTATTTACTTTACACACTAAATCGAAAGCGAAATAGTCGAATGTTTTAAACTGTTCTACTATTTTTCTTTCAACTTCGAAATCCGGGAGGAGGGGGTGCAATTGCCATCGCAGTGACCATGTTTGCTACGAAATATTAGTAGAGTACTATATATACGGTTACGCATTAATGTAAATTATTTGTTAAACATATTCGTATCTTTACAATATTTTTTATGCCGAATGCCGCTTTAATTGGTCGTAAAATTTGCCGCCCCAAAAAAATTCGCCGCTCTAGGCTACAGCCTACTTAGCCTATTTAGAAATCCGGCCCTGGCCATGAGCTAATAGGTTTCGTACTTTTTAATCTTAGAAGCCAGTATTCTAAAACGAACAGATAGGAGGACGTCAAGACCAGCTTTTGTGGCCTTAAAGTTGAGTAGCCCGTGGAAGTATTCACGCTTTGGTTTCAAAGAGTATGTAATTTGCGATGTGTGATGTCTTCGTAAATTACGATGTACTTATAAAGAAAAATAAGTCTTTACCAATATTAAATTGTGATGTCTCAATTATCATAAAATATATATTTTAAATAACTAGTACATTATAATATAAAAAAACGTTTTTGAAGTTATTGGAAACAAGTGTCACATAGCCTTTTAATAATGGTAAAAATATTGCGATACATTAAACATAATTTCCATTCAACATAAACGAGTTTATATATTTTTTAATGGGAATGTTTCTTATGATTTCAAGCTCTCCTTACTGTGATTTGATTGGTTGTTTCGTTTTCTTTCCGTACTACGATTTCATTGGTTGTTTCGGTTACAATTCACTATCAGAATGCGGAAATCGATGAAAGGGAACTTTTCTTTCTATGCAAGTTTTCTTTAAAAAATGATTAGAACAACCAACAACACAGCAAGAAGTTGACATTTCAAAAAAATAACAATACAATATTCTTAGATTACTCCCTTTCGAATACCAAAACAAAAGTAATTCGAGGAAAATTAAAACAAGACGAGAAGCTGTTGCCAGATCCAACGTGAAACATTGTTGACCCATTAAATTGTTGCATAATTAACATATAAATAAATTTTTTGTCATTTTTAAATGTCTTGCAATATTTTTATTTGGGATGAAATTAATTTTGATAAAATTGCTACGTACTTTTTTATCTCAAAATGCGCAAAAAAATGTAGATGTAAGCTAAATTATTGCATGAATGAAACGTGCGAACAATTAAAAATATAAAATAACCATCTTTATAGGATGTGAATGCGAAGAAAAATTTCTGTACTGCTTTCATAGGTTTCGGTTAAGACAATTTGCCTCAGTATGGTTTTAGTTTAGGTTTATGTATCTCTCTATATTAAAAAAGTAAGCTCTTTTAAAGTGTCCGCAGCCATAACATGATGGAATATTGATGTTAGAAGTCCAAAATGTTTTGGGAAGGTGTGTCTCCCTTATGCCTCAATGCCTTTTTTTTTGTTTTTCAAATTTCCAATTAGTTTTTTAATTAAAAATAAAAATTAGTTTCTCTCTATAATAAAGTATAGGCTTTTAAAGTGTCAGCAGCCATAACATGATGAAATATTGATGTTAGAAGTCCAAAAAATTTTTGAAAGGTGTGTCTCCCTTATGCCTCGATGTTTTTTTTTTCAAATTTCCAATTAGATTTTTAATTGAAAATTATAATAAGTTTGACGAAATCGAAATCGTGATTCCTTTTTGTATAACTCCTCGGCTGAAAAGATCAGAAATGCGAGATTTTGTTACGTTCTTTTTAAAGAACAGTTGCTCTCTGTTCTGTTCTTTTAAAAAGAACTGTTTTTAACTTGTTCTTTTTACAAAAGTTGCTTTTATATCTTCATTAAAATGAACAAGGGTTTTTTTTGTTTTGTGGTTATATATATAAAAGGTTGACAGATTTTTTTTATTATAAAAATGATTTTGCCTTAAAATATATTATAGCAAGATAGAAGGTTTACAGATTTTTTTTAGTTTATATATTTTGGATGATAGGTAAGGTTTTAATCATCTTCGCACATGAAGGCTATTGGCAACGGCTGTCATAATTTCACAACTCAAACTAGGACGTCATTATAGATTATAAAAAAAAAATTATCACAAAACTATTTTAAATAAAACATTTAACATAACAATTATTCTAATAAGCATTTTCAATAAACAGACATTTTATAATTAAAGTGGAATCACAAAAATTCCCTTTTTTTCTTTAAAAAACAAGAAGTTTTTTTTTATTTCCGGAACTGGTAAAACTATCACGCTATTATAGGGGGGGTTGGAGTTTTATTATTTGTTCTGCGACGACGATTTATTCTGTTAATGCGATTATTGAGCGATAGCGAGCAGGAAGCGTAGCCCCCTGCTGCCCGCGAAGCGGTCCAACGGAATTGCGCAGCAATTCCCGGTGGTTGGCGAGCGATAGCGAGCATGGGACGGAGATGAAGAATCCAAGAATGCAAGTTTGCGAGCCAGTGAGATTGCGCAGCAATATCCAAGGGTAAGAGCTTGCGGCTGAATATAACTATATTACCAGGGCTCGACATAATTTTGTCATAGATACAGACCTGGATTGCAAAATATGCATAGGCCTGTGCTAAGTTGGGTTGGAAAAGTTACGTTCACCAGCGAGCCGGCCGCGAAGCGGCTTATGGGAATCCGGGGGGTTGGCGAGCGATAGCGAGCGGGGGGCGGAGCCCGCTAGTAGATTAAATATTTAAAAAGAACCATCATGCTCTTACTACGAAATAGCGCTATAACTTTAAAACTAAATATCTTCTTTCAACAATTTCATAGCAAATTTCAAAAACTTAAATATCCTATAATACTATTTTCACAGAAATTTTAAACTTAATTACCTATAATTATGTTTATTTTCACAGATAATATTAACTTAATTTACAGAAGAATTTATTATTTACATAGAGTATATTCGTATTTAGAAAAGTTTTAAACATATTTTCGTATATTCTTTTTTATCAGATTGCATAATATATTCTTTTTTCTCTCTCAATCTTCAGCGTTTGAAGAACATTCTTTTGGACAGAGCAGACGAGAACGTGATCATCGTGGATTGGACGAAAAATAACCGGCTGCCTTACACGGTGACCGTAGCGAATAGCAGATTGGTTGGAGCACAAATAGCTAATTTTATAAAGCATGTTCATGTGAGTAAAGTTTGATACGTTTTAATTAATTTGGAAAATTCCCAAAAATATTCTAATTATTTCACACTATACGTTTTCCGTGATATCAAAGAGAAATAAAGATATTGAGTTGAAAACTCTATGAAACTGTAAAAAGCTGTACTTAAACATTTAACAGGGAGAAGTTTAATTTCTGAATCTAGATATTTCAAGAAATTTCTTAAAACTGCATTTTTGTATTCCAAACAATTTAAATATTAGTAAAAAATTCTCATTAAGGAAGTTTTCACTGTAACTTAACTCTACAGTAAAAAATTTTACTTTCTTCTGAAATGTCATAATAAGTGCGTTATCCAATTTTTTAGTATTTTTTAATTTTTTTACATTACTTCCTGAAATTTTAACTTAATCAACTTCAGGTACGAATCAAAGTCCGAAAGTCAATGTTTTGAATACATTTTACTTAGTCGTTAAACATTGTAGATGGAGGGGTTGCGCGAAAAAAACCTGAAAATCTTGATTGAATATTTTGTAAAACTCTAAAATCAACAAAAATAACCATTTACTATTCCGCAGTTATTCTCAGAATCATTTATTTAATAACATATTAATACAAGAATTACAAATTTAAAAAAAAAAGAATAATTACAAAATAACAAAGTTAATAACAGAATAACTACAGAATATTAAATTTTATAATAAAATTTTGTCCCGTTTTTTGCAGAAAACATTCGGCACTTCGCCCGAGAGCTTCCATTTGATTGGCCACAGCTTAGGGGCTCACGTGGCAGGTTACGCGGGAGAGAGACTGCACAAACTGGGAAGGATTACGGGTGAGTACACGATATCATTCAGTGCTTGGATCAACTTTTTTAGAAACCCCATAAGTCCATTAACCATAGTTTTAGAGAAATTAAAAAAACTGTTTTAACAGCAACCTAATGCCGTGGTTACACTGCCTTAAGCCCTGGTTTGTAAGGATTGAAGACGCACGTCAAGGCGCTAAAACACACCCTGCTCAGCGTCTAATCTTGGCTTGGGTGGTTTGTTAGAATTCACGTCTAGCGATGCGTCTCTTCCGAATACGTAGATACTTGTAATGTATGCGACCATTTCGCACGTTTTGGACGCTCTAATCAAACCACGACTGATTCGAGATTTACGAACGCTGAGATCAACTTTATTTTTCGCGCTGCTATCACGTGACAACTAGGGCCAATAAGAAAGTGAAAAATTCGGACGCACATCTCAGCGGCCGATTTTGTGTTTTTACAAACCAGAGCTTTAGACGCTGTCTTGGACGCTATATCCAAGACGCGATCCAAGACAGTGTAACCGCGAAAATCCAATCTGGAGTCCAAAACAGAACGAACCCATCTAGTTTGGATTTCTTTCGGCGACTTCAAAAGGAAAGGGTTACCATAAGGTAAAGAGCAGCCATCTTGGCGGGTTTTCTCTTTTTTAAGCGATCCTACATGAACCGTTGATTTTCAAACAATGAATAAAATCGAACGCGATATAGAATCACTCGTCAACTTCAAAGGTCGAATGCAGGGTCAAATTCAAATCGGCGTCCAAGACGTGATCCAAGGCAGCGTCCAAGACAGTGTAACCACGGTATTCCATCGAAATTACTGAACAGTAAATTTAACAACTGTAAAGACTAGGTTGCGTACCAAAAGGAATATCTCGGGGTGACTTTAGAAAATATTTAATTTAGCAAAACACAGCACGTATACAACACTGGATTACAAAAATTACGACTAAAACATTTAAAGTTAAGTTAAATTAAATCAAAATGAAAATAATAAATTGGACGGACAAAAGTTTGATGCTTACAATCTGAATACCAGGCCCTCTCTGGTGACGCAGACACCAATTGGACAAAACGTAGATGCCCAAATGGTGGCGCCCTCTTCATGGTGCAGCGTTCGTGACACAACTATCTTTTGAGCGAGATGCTTTATTACAACTTGAAGGAGTATAAAAATAAGTATTTTATTTATTTTTTAATTAATTTTAAAGTTGCTGGACCTATGGGGTTTCTGAAAAAAAAGAACAATTACTTGTGTTTCACAAGTACAAGAAAAATAATACTAAGTCATATTTTGTAGAAATTTTTTTTTATTCAATTCAAAGCAATTTTTGACCAAAAAAGAAAAAATAAATCAGATTAATCGTATGCAATATTGGACTAATCTGTTTGTCACGCCCTCTTGTAGCAATTCGACAAGGTCTGTGACTTATTGGGTTTCTTCCCGCTATTTTCGGTTGCTTCCCATGGCTGAGGACAACTGGTTTAACATGATTTCTTCACAGAATGTGTGTTTTCATAGAATGAATCGATTAACATCTGAAACTCAATTTTGAAAAAAATGTGACTTTATGGGCTTCTGAAAAAATTGATTCAATTGAAGACAAATTTACAATCGAATAATAACGCTAAAATTCTTTCATCAGGCCTGGACCCTGCCGGACCTTTTTTTCGTAATGTGCCAGAGAGTGTACGCCTGGATCCTGGAGATGCCGTCTTTGTGGACATCATACACTCGGATCCAGGAATCAACATACTAGAAGGTAAGGGATGCATAAAATGTATAGTCCTGTACCTGTATAGTTTTTAGTACAATTCCTGTATAGTTTCCTGTATAGTTTTTTTAGTACAGACTACAGTAGACCAGTGGTCACAGAGCTTGGCCCTGACGGGCCACCCCACTCAAGTCATAGTACTGCTATCACTTCTTGGCATATGTGACGTGTGTTTTAGACGAGTCCAACCGATCACTTGTAAAAAGAAAAGGGGTAAGGAAGTGTTTGGGTTAAGTCAGAGTTACTATATTTGGCGATTCATTACTTTTGCAAGCGCATATTTCTTTAAGGTTTAGAAACAGTTTCTCAACTGAAGAGCAGTACGAACTTGCATCGGATTCACAATTATTTGCATAGCTATATTTTTACTTATAGCGTTCCCCGAAGTGATACTGAAGGCGCGTTTACATGAGCCATCGAATCCATGGAATGTCAAATCCTCCATTAGGGGAAAAAGTGGTCGAGCAGGATTTCTAACCCAAACTCCGCAATCAACCCCCCTTCGTAAAATAAGGCGTTTACATGAGAACCGGGAGTTGATGACGTAAAAGTGCGAGACATCTGACATTTCTTGACAACTATACTTGAGTAATGTATTAATTGTGACTCGTATATTTAGCTAGCAATATTTTTCTATAAAACCTTCATTTCATAATGATTAGCAATATTTTGATGAGCTATATAAAAATTAAGCTTAAGTTATATAAAAACAAATTGAACAAAAGTTCTATAAATTAAGAGCTTGAGTTATATAAAAATTAAAATTTAAAAATATATTTAGGATGGTTACATGCTAAGGTGTTTATGTCAAATGTTTTTTCCGAATCCACAGACAAGAAGTCGAAGTAGAAGTATAAGTGGCGGAAACCATGGAATGAAACGCAAACCCTCCTTGATTGGAGAAACGCAAACCCCTCCTTGATTGGAGGGTTTGCGAAAACCCCCAATGAACCCTGCAATTACCGGTTCCGCCGGGGTGAAAAATCCCCAAGATGGAAAAATTGCGGAGTTTTCTCTTCATTCCATGGAGTCGATGGCTCATGTAAACGCGCCTTGAATGTGTTAAATAATACATACTACAGATGCAAATCTGTTGACGATCAAGTTAAGGTATTAAAGAAATGCAAGTGCAATTGATGAAGGCCATCAGCAACTGACTAGAATCCTCCTTTCAGCAATAACCCGTATGTAGTTTTAGTGTAACATTATTTCCAACCAAACTAACCTAACAATCCCCTATGCTCGCCAAACACCATGGGATTGGCAACCCTGCCTCTTTTAGGTTATCTACCTGTTATCAAAGTGGACTCTTCCCCAATCAAAATCTTTAAGATGCTAAGAAGTGACAGGCTGACTTTATTTTATATCTTTTTTATATATTTTATTATAATATTAATATCAAATAAAATGACATCCAACAAAGACGAAAAGTAATAAATAGGCAGGGTGGAATTTTTTTTCTAAAATTCGGATAATCAGCAACGCTTCGGATAATTGTAGTTCTACTGTACTCGAAGTCGTGGTGCCCAACCCACGTGACTTAGGTAGTGACTTTGGCCTTGTTTGTTCCGCCAGCTCTCAAACTATTGTTATCGTAAGACTCCAGAGGTTATGACAAAGACTTGTGTCCCCACACGTGTTGAAATCAATTCTACATGAAGCTCTCATGCGTGAAGCTATCGTCGTGGTTATCTTTTAAGATGAATTTGATAAGATTACAATCCTTATTGTGAAGAAAGCGTCTAGAGAAATTTATCAACAAGGAAAAAATGATGTAATCACCTTAACCATTCAAGTTTATTTTCTATTCCAAAGATATTTACATATTTATACAATGGGTGCTAAGTTATGACGAAAATTCAAAAAATTACAATTGTAGGTGTTGACTTGAATCGTTATCAAATGCTGCTAAAACTGACCACTAGAATCGTGGTTCAGATTGCTTATACGTTTTCCGGCTGTCTATTTCTAGCCTCCACGTATTTTAGGTAATGTCGATAGAGTGACTTCTTTTACAAGAGATTTTTGTTATTATTGATACATTAATTATTTGCTCTAATGAGCACATTTCAGTTCTTGAGAGGCAACAGAAATGCTGAATGAAAATAAATTCTTTATCGTCTTCTCATTTCGATGCGCTAAATTTTTTGATGTATCACACTTGCCTGTAGCATTTGTAGTTTGGGATATGAAAGTGGGTGACAAACGTGAAATTGTGTATGAAGCCTGTATTAGTTCTTCCTTCAAAGTATGGTGGTTTGTGTTTCAGGATTAGGCACCCCTGAGGACATGGGTCACCTGGACTTTTTCCCGGGTGGCGGAGATCCACCCGGCTGCAAGAAGACATTCGTCAGGTCCGTGGTGGAGGACGCGCCCACTGAAGGTATTAATAAGGGCGAATGAGACCAAGGCTGAAATTTAACTGAAACGCTTCAAATTCGCACACGTTTGCCCTGCGAATGCGATCGGTTTATACTCCGCCCTGCGAACGCTCTCAAAAAACAGTATTTAACTTCCCAAACTACGCAAGTTCGTGCAATCGACAAGAACATTACGCCCGCCTCTTTTTACATGGAGTTTACCAATGAAATAATTCGAAAATCTCTGTAAATATAGAGAGGGGTCGGTCCGTTTCTTTAAAGAATCATCCCAAGCATTCACGTTTTTTTAATGAATCGTTCAAAAGAACGAATCTTTTGATTCGTTCTTTTTTGCCAAACGAGTTGGAACGATTCTTTATCCAAACTGGTGCTTGATAATAAACTTCTTATCAGAAAAATCTATCAAGTTTCCCCGCACAGCTTAATAATTTTCCGCTGATGCTATGATATTTGACATTTTTCGGCGATATTGAGTGTCAAAAAAGTAAACTAACAGTTCGAGTACGACTGCTCGAATGGTCTAAGACCAATCGTGGCGTGACGTAATTCGCGCGAGAAGGATTTGTTTCAGTTCAATTAGGAAACGCGCAAACTCTTTGAATCTCCGCATATTCGCAGGCGAATCGTTCGCGTTGCGTTTCAGTTAAATTTCGGCCCAAATGACCGCGGGTCTCCAAAAAACGGGAAACATTTTCAACTCAACATGAATGAATTTGCCATTTTAATACATTTTTTTGCGATTACGTCGTAGCCTAATTCATATATAAATAAATTACTAGCCATTTTTAAATGACTTTCGAAACTTTTATTTGGGGTGAAAGCAATTTGCTTGAAATAGCCAAGATTCTTTAGGTCAAAATTCCCATAACAATGTAGATGTAAGTTAAATTGTTGCATAACTTAAACGTGCGTATAACCTTAATGTGCAACATTGATCTTCATACAATGTGAATACAAAGAAAAATTACTGTACTGCTTTCATATGGTTCAGTCAAGATCATATGGGTATGGTTTTAGTTTAGGCTTAAGGAAGGGGGGGGGGGGACGAATGGACGCGGGTCTCCAAACTAAAGTGCCTCTGTGTTAATCCAATTAAGAAAAAACATTATCTGAGCTACTTTTCCCCTGCTGTATTAAATATTTTTACAAACGGTTTTTTATATGATAAATATAGCTGACTTACAGGTCTCTATAATCCCACTTTTTTTTAAATTGTTTATTTTTTTTTAGTTTTCAATAAATTTGCAATAAAATATTCGAAAAAATTTCAAATATTGGGATTTTAGAGACCTGCAAGTCAGCTACATTTATCATATAAAAAACCATTTGTAAAAATATTCAATACAGCAGGAGAAAAGTGGCTTAGAAAATTTTTTTTGCATTGAATTAACACAGAGGCACTTAGGTTTGGAGACCCGCTGTCATTCGGTCTCATTCACCGTTAAAAGATCCAATAGATATCGGCTCTACTTACGTAAATAAAGTCGTTACTTGGCACGTAACCAAAGTCTTTAAAGATAAGTTGGTTGGTTGGTACATGTATTTCTGGCTTGTGTGCTTGATTAGAAACCCGCTTATAAACCTTCGTCAAATACAGACACAGACAGAATTTTTACTGACACAGAGTGAGAAAATACACCCAGGGCGAAGGCGGGAATCGAACCCGCACCCGGTACAGTGCGCAGACTTTTAGTGTAATGGTCAGCTATCTTAACCACTATGCCAACCGGGACCCTCTTTAAAGATGATCGGCAAGAAAATTTGACACTCTAAAATGAGCTTTCTGGTTAAGTTTATCTAAATAAACCAAATATAAGACAAAGGAAGATCGTATTGTGGAAACAACGGACAATTCGAACGGGGCGGAGTGGGGTTTGTTTGTGGGAAGGAAGACAATGCGTGTGGTAATTTTGGCATCACTGTAGGCGTGACTGTTCTAGTTTAGACGAATAAGCTGCCGGGTGGTTTGTTTGTGGGGTTTAAGACAACTGTTGACGTAACTATGACGCCACTGTAGACGAGGACGTTCCAGTTGTCCATTTATGTATAAAAATTAAGTTAGACGAAAAACGAAATTAAAATACTTGAAGCTAATGTTTTTATTAGGAAATGTAGGCGTTAAACGTATTCACACGGCCCCCCGGTGGCCGAGAGGTGTAAGCGACGAGCCTCTTACCGAGATGGTTTTGGTTCTGTCCTTATCCTAGCGCCTAGCCATACTAGACGTATTCATGCTGGTGGAAAAAAATCCTCTTAAAATCACCGGGGTGCCCGAGTACACTGCGATATACGTGCTTGTTAAATCTGTGGAGTCGAAAGTCCCGATGCGACGTTAGCATACGATGTCGCTCGAAGTTCCGTTGGGTGCCCGCTCAGGTGTCGACCTCGTCACTTAACCAGGGTTCTAAATTACGAGGCGTAATTGGCTGTGTTAAAGCTCCTATAGGAGGCTAGAAATAGGCATCCGGAAACGATTACATTACATTGCGACGTATTCACATAGTCGTCGTCAATGGGTTTACCTAGTGAACTCACGGTGGATAGCTCTTGGACTAGAGGGAATTGAATTGTCTCGGGCAGTCAAAAGAGGTGTACTAGGATTCGACAAAACAACGACTTGTAGTGACTATCTTCTGTACGTATTAGTGCAGGGTGATCGAAAAGAAACGACGCCTATCACGTGACTTGGTATTAAGTCACGTGACTATGAAGCGGCCCGGTTCGCCAATGCGCAGTCCATTATATATAATTTCTCTGGTCACATCCCAGGGTAATGGCATATTACCAAGACTATTGTGTAGAATGGAATATAAACATAAAAGTGTCCCTGCATAATCCATAGTTATGTGTCTTGGTACGACCAAGACACGTGACGGGTGTCATTTCTTTCCGATCACCCTGTACTAATGCGTACAGAAGATAGGCACTACAAGTCGTTGTTTTGGCGAATTGAACTGTACCTCTTTTCACTTTTCGATGCAATATCATTCGACTAGTTCAAGAGCTATCCACCGTGCGTTCATGAGGTTAACATATCGTCGTCGACTTTGTGAATACCATTAACACCTTCATTTCCAAATAAAAAAGTTAACTTTTGATAATTTTCCTCAGTGTGTCCATATTGGGTACAAGTACCTTATTGGGAAGTTTTAATAGATGATTGATATTATATAACTTTGTCGTCAGATTTGGAACACCTAATCACATCTGTTAATTGGCACTTTTCATAATATTGACTCTTAAAAGGGACTGTCAGTCCCATAGAGCTAATGCATTAGTTTTGAAATCAAAACTTTTCCAAAAGAATTGCTTTGCCATGTTATCCCATTTTCACCATGTATGGGAATCATCATAACATCAATTTAAAACAAAATTGAAAAGAAAATAACACCCGGTTATTTCATAGAGGTAGGAAGGAGGGGCCCTCCAGTTGAGATGATTTGAAGCAGGGCTGTCAGGTTTTTCGAGCTACTGCTGAAAACATACTGACACCGAGGTATCCCAAGATGCACCGCTGTAGCCTTCTCCATTTGTGTGCTACTGCGCATATACTAGGGCCTCTCTATTCTCCTTCCTACCTCTATGGGTTATTTATTTATTAATTGGTAAAGTTTTTAAATAGTGTCCCCATCAGTTGTATATTTAAGGCTTTTTATGTCTTGAAATATATATAATTGAATAACTAGATAACATTTTCGTTTCAAATTTGTTTCATTTCGATGTTACGATGATTCCCATACCTGGGGGGAAAAAGAGCTAATGTGGCAAAGCAATACTTCTACGGAGGTTGTGATTTCAAAACTAATCCATTGCTCTATTGGACTGACAATCCCTCCTAAACAGTATGAAAGATACATTATTAGGTAAGAAATGGGAGTTCAGCATCAGTGGAGGTGCGAGATGCTGAACTCCCATTTCTTAACTACTTACATTGGTATATTCCTTGTTCCAGCCTTGGGCAACCTGGTCGCATGCCAGCATCTTCGAGCCAACGACTTCTTCATCTACTCCTTCAACCAGAAGGGGTGCCTGATGGTGGGGGTGGAGTGCGCCACCTGGTCCGAGTTCCTACGGGGCCGCTGCGACTGCGGGCACGGGGGCGAGAAGTGCGCCATCATGGGCATCTTCTCGCCAACCTACCACTTGACGCGGCACCAAGACAGGAGACTCTTTCTGAAGGTGGCGCCGGAGAGGCCGTTTTGCGGTGAGTCGACTTGTTGCGAAGGTGACGGTTCAAGGTCAGGAAATAATGGTTGGTACATGTATTCTTGTGTGCTTGATCAGAGACCTACTTATAAATATTCGTCAAGTAAGACAGACACAGACAGAAGTTTTACTGCCACAGAGAGAGAAATTACATCCAGGGCGAAGGTAAGAATCGAACTTGCATCTGGTACAGTGCGCAGACTGTTAGCGTAATAGTCAGTGATCTTAACCACTAGGCCACCCGAGCCCCCGCAAATGTTATCATCAAATGCTAAATGTAGCGCCCTGTCCCTCAGCAACCCATAGTCTACCAAAAGGAATCTCTTGGTGGGGATAAGTTACTTTGGTTTTTATACTACTTTTTTCGTTGTTAACTATATTACTGGTAGGAACGCAGTGGTATATCAGCGCCATCTAACGTAGATGTTATTTTTCAGGTTGTGGGTGTGGTGAATCGCTACACTAAGCATCAAAGGAAACGTTTTGATTTACTACAGCGGCTCAGTATAGGGCTAAATGATTGGCTATGAAGTTACTTATAATCCTTCGATTACAACGCAAGCTTGACTTTCCCCATCACTTCGTGTAGTTTTCCAGGAAACGAAGTGAGCGTTGCTGTTCTAAATCTACCTTGTTTGAGGTTCTACTGAGAGGTTAATCGCAACTACTCTCCAAACCCAAGTAGGGTGGTTAGGTTCAAAGTTAGGCCCATTCTCTATTAATATAGGTAAAAATTTTGATTTTCTGCCAGTTACTTCTGACCACTTTGGGCGTAAACTTTTGGGACTTTAAGGATTTTGGGAGTAAGAGAAATCGGAATAAACGCAAGTGCACGTTGTAAAGCAATTTATGAAACACTTATTTTAAAATGATGTTTAGTTGTTTTAATCTAATGTTTTTTTTAGTGCACCAATATCAAGTTGTCTTACACCTCCATACCTTACCAGGATACAAGACCTATGGCTATGAATCTGTCTATGCAGACCTTACAGCCATTGGAAGCTTGGAGAAGCTCAAGGCTAAACTAAAAATCGAGTACGTACACTTATGAACCCTATTTAAAAAAGGTAACATGAAGACAAGTTAAAGGAGGCTAAAAATAGACAGCCGGAAACGATTAAATTACCTAAAGACGTTTTGATAGATTCTATACTACCTCTGCGTTTGATTAACATCACTAAATAATAGCTGTACTAACGTCCTGACAATCTTGAAGGCATGGCACCATAAGTTCTCAAAGCTAATGAGCTTGGTGAAAGCACGGTGGATCACTGTTAGCCTAGATGACATTTAATTAACAATAAATTACCTCATGTGGTGATAGAAGGTGTTCTCCAAATCGCCAAAAATATCGGAGCTCTTCTGTACTTAGTGTTAGAGTAGGGTAGGGATGGTACATATATATTTCGGCTTGTGTGCTTGATCAGAGACCCGCTTAAAAACCTTCGACAAGTAAGACCGACACAGAAAGAATTTTTACTGACACAGAGAGAGAAATTACACCCAGGGCGAAGGCGTTAATCGAACCCGCACCCGCTACAGTGCGCAGACTGTTAGCGTAGGGAGCTATCTTAACCATTAGGCCACCCGGGCCCCTACTTAGTGTTACAAGTCAATATTGAGTACGGACATTAACCCTCTAGAGACTCCAGACCCACAATGCTGCAAGTGGTGATGCTAAAAAAGAGTTAGCTAATCAGGATTGACATAGAGGGCGCAATGCACCGGTAAACAGTTGGTGTCACGGGTGTCCACAATTCCACGCGATTCTTTGAAATATAGAAAAGTAACTCTTTATCCTCTTTACTCCCGAAACAATTTCTATTCAATAATTCTTTACATAAACATATTTTTCGAACATTCATATGCTTAGAAGTAAGTTTTGCACCTAATTTGGAAAAAATTAGTGCCTTATTTTTACTGAGGGTCACATTAATTTTAGAATTGTCTAATGGTGAGGTTTTGATGTAAAAAAAAATATTTTCTGTTGTGTTATGAATGAACAAACAAGCTAAGTCAGTTTTTTTCTGATTTATAGTGCATTTTAAACTTTTGTATCAATCCAAAATATCTTAAAATAAAACCACTGAAAAAACTTGAAAAGACCTACGAAATCTGCTCAACTCTCGTGGTGCGTCATTTTTAATACAATGAACAAATCAGCTGCTTCGGTATCGATATCTTTGGAAAGCTTGAACATTCTAGTTTATAATAAATTAGTTAGCTTTAAGAAAAACTGTGAAGTGATGTTGTAAAGTGAGTTCCACAAAGGTTCACGTATAAGGATATACAGGGTGGCGCAAATAAAAGTGGCCCGGCTTAGAAGTAGGGACAAGACATGAACTGCTGTCAAATCAAAAACCAATTAAAAAAACAGGTTTTCCATGTGAAGCCGCTTATCACTTCAATATTAAGCCCAATTTGACGCTTGGCGAATTATTTCCCAGTAACTATGCCATCTTCACATGTGCATCGATCTGATCAACGAAAACTTACACAGCTCCGCAGGCTAGCACCAAGATCTGGACTCGTAAATAGTCCATGTGCAGCTCTAGTCAAGTAACAACCAAATCAACCAATGAAAAACAGGTTTTGTCAAGTGAAGCCATTGAACGCTTGAATAATTTATGATTTGACTTGGAATTCTTCAGTCGGCCTCAACAGTTTTTCTCCCCAAACATCTCACTGCATTCGTAGCTCCATGTCGGGGCCACTTTTATTTGCGACACCCTGTGGAATGTCATTGCCTTTATTTGTATTTGTACGAATTTGCTTTACAGAATCAATCAGGCCGAATCGAAGCAGACCAAGCGTTTCCTGCTGTCCACCGACCGGGCAATCGGACCGGTGAGGTCGGCCACCCTCTCGCTGCAGAAGCCGGATGGACTGTACGCCGACCCTCATCCGATAGATGCAGTCGTCGGGAAAATAGAGATCAACTACCTGTATCCGCTGTTAGTATTACTATTTGTTATCTCAAAACTAGGGCCTGATCTTCCACAAGGCTAGATAGTACCCTAATTGTTTTGTATTAAGGGTCTTGTATGGTAACAGATCTCTATACAATTCCAATGGGGTAACTTTGGCCCCTGTTTTTAAATAAAGTATGCAACATGTACTCACAAAAACTTACCAAAAAATACAGAAGAAAGTTATTTTGCCATTAAAATAACAAATAAGAAAATTTTAAAAATATTAATTAGTTATAATTAAAACTATTTTTTGAGTAATTATTCACAAACTACAGATGGCAGCACTAACGGCACGTAAATATCTAAACAAAAAAAATAATTATAACTAATTAATATCTTTAAAATTATACTTATTAATTATTTTAATGGCAAAATAACTTTCTTCTGTATTTTCTGGTAAGTTTTCGTGAGTACATGTCGTATACTTTATTTAAAAACAGGGTCAAAAGTTTCCCCATTGGAATTGCATAGAGATCTGTTACCATACAAGACCCTTAATGGAAACCTATTCCAATTGTTTCGGATAATCGGAGCTCTATCATATTTTCTGGACATTATTGTTCTTTGTATTATTCAGGCCTCGGGAGCACGTGTCTTCTAATCTCTGCAGGTCTTCAGAAGACAGCCTCGGACCAGGAACCAAACAGTTCTACTTCTCAAAGTGCTACTGAAGAAAGACGTTGCATACCATAGTATAGCACACAATATCTCATGTGATAACATCAAACCGTTGGAGCTGTAGCCATCCACGACGTGAAACAACATCATTACCATAGAAATAAATGCTGCCTTACACTGGTTACATCTTTTTTTCCCCAACCGATGCTACAAGAGCAAAGATTATCCAATCAAAAACTGACATAAATGTCGTTATATAACGGTAACATCAAGAGTTACTCAATCACTATCGACATAGATGGCGCCGCTAACTGGCAAACTGGTTACATCATATTTTTACAAGCGATGTGACATCAGCAAGAATAATTAATAATCCAATGACTATTGACATAAATATCGTCACGCTCTGGAAAATTGCGACGTCATCATCTAGTGTTCTAGTTCTCAAAGTGCTACTGAAGAAAGACGTTGCATACCATAGTATAGCACGCAAAATCGCATAATATCCTCCCAATGTCAATCTGACATAATTTTGACATTGTGATATCGATTCGACATCAAGGCGTGATCGTTGGCTATTGGTATGTTATCAATATAGGAATGGTCCATAACATCCTACTATACGATGCATGTCCAGTTCATCAAAACCAAAGGGTTCGACAGTTAAACAATCAGCATAAACAGAGAGTTGCGAAGCATTGGAAAAATATGACATCAGCAAGAATTATCCAATAAATATTGACGTTAATCCAAATGTTATTATGACTAGAAAATCGAGAATGTCTTTAAGGCTGTGTCCTGACTACGACATCAAATACCACAAATGCAACAAAACTTGGCGACCGCCAAGCGATGCAATAGCATGTGGCTGACTCTGCCAAATCGCCAAGTTTTGTTGCATTTGATGTCGTAGCCAGGACACAGCCTAAGAGCTATTCAATGGGAATGTCGTTACATCATCTGAAACTTCCCATGATAGCAATGTTCAGTGATGTAACGATCTTGCTTTCATTTTTATCCGTACTGGATGTCATTGGTTGCTCCGGTTTCACTTAGTTTAAAAATGACCGATATAGATGAAAAGAATTTTTTCTTTCTATACAAGATTTCTTTAACAAATTACTTTGAACAACCAACAGCACAACAAGAAGTTAGCATTTAAAAAAATTCAATAAGTAAAACATTCTTAGAAAACTCATTTTCAAATACCGAAACAAAAGTAATTCCAGGCAACAAATGACAACAAACCGTTGGAGCTGTTGCCATCCACGACGTGAAACAACATCATTACCATAAAATTAGATGGCGTCTCACACTGGTGACAACCTATGCTACAACAGCAAAGATTATCCAATCAAAAACTGACATAAATGTCGTCATATAACGGTAACATCAAGAGTTACTCAATCACTATTGGCATAGATGGCGCCGCTAACTGGTAACATCATTGTTTCTACAACCCATGTGACATCCGCAAAAATAATCCAATCACTATTGACGTAAACATCGTCACGCTCCGGAAAATTGCGACGTCACATCATCAACAGTAATTCCACCCATGCAACAAAGATGGCGCTAGTAACTAGCAAACGGATGATGCTTTTAGTTTTTCGGGCGATGTAACGTCGGTAAGAATTTTTCAATCGTTATTGATATAAATGGTTTCAAGTATTGGCAAATCAGGGACATCATCAAACGTTATTCAATCACCATTGGCTTAGATAGCACCTCAAATTTTCAAATCGGTGACATCGTTGGGTTTTCGATAGTGTACATCTTCTATTCCATCTTCTATTATTTTGGAAACTGGACATACATCTTAAAGGAGATAACTAAGGTTGGTCATCACCGAATTTCAAGCGCACGTTAGCATAATTTAGAGTATATTTAACCAAATATCGCATTTTTTAAATACATGAAATATACACTAGAAATACAAAATGTATTTTAATACGCCTAAAGTCAGTGTGATGCCTACTTATTTGTACGATTATTGAAAACGTTGCACATTATTAATCGGAAAAAAATTGCTCTTTATAAAAACCAGCTTTAAAAAGTGCATATTAAGGCTATACAGGCATTAAAAAATTGTACAGCATAAATAGAAAAGTTTGACGATTAATAATGTGCGATAACAATGTTGCACACTGCAATATGTATTGAAATTATTTTTTATACATTAATGTGCTGATTATTAACCTTTTAAAAATGCTACGCAAATTTTACGATGCATTATAAGCGCATTTTAATATTGCACAAATTACAAAAATATAGCACATTATAATGCACTACTTTTTTTATATTGTCTTACGTATACATGTATATCAGATGTAAATATTTACATTGCTGGAAATTGTGTATATTTGTATTGTAAAATGGAGATTTGTAAATCGTGTATTATAATAAAATGTAACACTATTACTTTGTAAATAAATTGTATTATTAACAACTATATTGGTAAAGTCTAATATTATTGCGCAATTTACTGTAATCGAATTAGATCTTGTTGCAAAAGTTTTATCTGTTTGTTTATTATTTTTTTTAAAGTTAAAGTCTTCCAGTATAGCAAAATTTAACTACAACACCACCACCATCATCATTTAAACATATGCCATGAACTCATTATAAATGTTAAAAATAAATTTATTTGGGGGGGAAGAGGTTCTAAATTTTTTTAACCCTTTCGGTCGCAACTTTTTATTTTTTATTGTAAAAATTTAAAATTTGCGAAACATGCTCATTGTACATGTGCATCCATAATGAAATGGTGAAAAGCTGGGGGGGAAATCTTAGTTTTTTAATCAAAATTTAAGAAGAAAAAATTTTGAATCATGACTTTTGAATAAATTATAACAATAATATTTAAAACCTTTATTTTTGAAAAATAGTTAAAAGTCAATTTTTAAACATTTAAAAAATGCAAGCGTGAAAAATTTATTGCCAATTTATTAAATAAATCTGTTTCAGAATGAATTTTAGTTTTACCATGCTTTTCATATTTTTATTTAACTACAACAAACATTTAATTCTTCAAAAGACATGATTCATTCATCTAACGATACAAAAAGAATATGTAGATAAATGTATGGAGAAGTTAATACAATTATAATATTTGAAATGAGCGCGAGTTTAACTTAGTGAGAAACAAAATCGCAAGTTTGATGATTCCAAATGGAATCATTGGGAGTGAAAGAGTTAATAGCATTACTACTGGGTATATCATAAGCAGGGCTGGATTTATAAATAGGCTAAGTAGGCTGTAGCCTAGAGCGGCGAATTTTTTGGGGCGGCAAATTTTAAGACCAATTAAAGCGGCATTCGGCATAAAAAATATTACAAAGATACGAATATTATTAAGAAAGAAAACAAATAATTACATTAATGTTTAAACCGTAAACGTATATATTTTACTAATATTTCGTAGCAAACATGGTCGCTGCGAGGGCAATTGCACCCCCTCCTCCAGAATTTCGAAGTTGAAAGAAAAATAGTAGAACAGTTTAAAAAAAATTCGCATATTTCGCTTTCGATTTAGTGTGGAAAGGTACATAGATGATTCTAATATGTGTATCTATTTTAAACAGCACATACCACCCTATTTTGCAGCTAACCAGCTACCTTTCCCCGAAGGAGGAGAACGTTGTGACAGGGGCGGCAAATCAATCGTATAGCCTATAGTCGGAAAATCTTTTAATCCGTCCCTGATCATAAGATAATAGTAAAAGAAGAAACATCCTTCAAATCTCGCAGAAAATGGGTAACCAAAGTTAACCAAGTGGCAGGACGAGCAAAGAGAGAAATACTTGACATCTTAGCACTTATAGCTTGCGAAAAAAAGTTGCCACTTAAAAAGCAAAACTTTGTTGCACTCAGAAATGAAAAAAATTCTAGTATAGAAAAAAACAGAACAAATTATAATAGTTAAGGTATTTTGGCGAAAATTCTATCGCCAAATGCCTCAAAATCACGTGACGTACAATCAGGTTACTGCGCCCCTACTTTATTTCCTACTATATGTACTAGTGTGTTCATAATTTTTTTAGATATCTTAATCTGCCTTATCAACAATTATTGCCAAAGTAACTGCCGTCCTATAAACGGTCGGTCCCGCCAAAAAGTCCGACGAATAATACCAGGTGTTGAGGGAGTGCATGACGTTTAATGTGCACCTAAGTCCCGACGCTTACGATGTCGCCAATAAAAGTTGTGTTGGGTGCCTATTTAAGTGTCAGCTCGTCTCTTGACTATGGTTCTAACTTATGACGCCCGTCGCCAATAGCACTAGTATAGCTCTAGTGCGCCAATATTTCAACCTCCAGGCCTCGGAACTAGTCTCTTTTTTGCCTGAAAAAAGATACTTTTAGAGACACTTAGAAAAAATAGATACTAATAGCTAGAAGTCTCTTTTTTTCACCAGCGCGGCTAACTTTCGCCGAGATTTCACAAGAACATTGTTGGCAAATTAAGAACTTTTTTCTCATTCAATTACATATCTTTCAATTTTCTAGCGGTGATGTTACGACTCAAAGCTGCGGGATTGCAGCGTTTTGTTTTGTATTTTTCAACGGGTGCTCGTAATGACATCCGTGTCCAGCCATCGGGGGGTAAAATCTGGAAAGTCAGGAATGGTACTTGGTTTTTTTAGCCCCGGAAAATCGGGAATTATGCTTGAATTTGTTGAAATTCTGGTGTGCGCCGGGAAATTTCGCCACTTTCTGCAAGTTTTGAATTATATAGATTTATGAAGATAAGCTTTTTGTGTCGTTTATTTCGAGGTTTAGCGATCAGCCAATTTAAAATAAAATTCCTCCATTGTAAATTTCAGATTTGCTGGTTTCAAGAGTTCTCTATTTTCCCGCAAATGTCCAATTCCTTCAAAGTTACAAGATTTGTCTTTTTCTCTTAAGATTTATAATTTTGAATTTTTAAAAGTTATTTGTTATATAGGTTTTTATGGTTCCCCGTTTGTTTGCTGATTTTCAAAGATTCTCGATTTTCCATATTTGCAGTTAGCCTAGATTTATTATTTGGGCGTAATTTAAGATTATGTGATATGCTAATTTTTTTGGTTTGTTTAGGTTGGTTGGTTGGTAGACATATATATTCAGGTTTGTGTGCTTGGTCAGAGACCCGCTTATAAACCTTCGTCAAGTAAGACAGACACAACACACACGCACATAAGTGGATCCATCTAATTTTTAGAGACAGAGGCCAACTAGAGGATCCCCAGAATTGGCTTGTCACCCCCAGAGGTATTGATTTGGTATGGGAACTTGGAGGACTTTGTGACCACGACGGATTTAACGTGCACCAGTCACCATTAGCGTACACGGAGGTCTTCGGAAGGCAGCGGGACTCCAACTCGCAACCTTAGGGATGCCAGTCCAAGACCTTACCGACCAGGCTATCCCGGCCCCGGTTTGTTTATTTTCACGAGTCTTCAATTTTCCGATTTTTGAAAATGCACGATTTACACATTTTCAGTTACGCGATTTAAATATTGCTTATTTGTGATTTTGTCGTTTTTACTGATATTTGAGGATTTTTTGATTTGTCGATATTCAAGGTTTCACGATTAAGCGATCTTCGAGTTTTGTTGTAATTTGTCTATTTGTAAGGATAAGTGATTTTTTGACTTCAAGTTTTGAATTGCAGTACAAAACAACAAGTTTAAATTATAAATTTTAATAATAAATATAAAAATTCAATTAAAATTTGAATATGAATTTCGATCTGATTGCACTAAGATGTCTTACTCTTCGAATATGAGTTACCAGTCAGTACAATCCAATAATACTTCCCGAATTGCTTATTTTGCTGCCTAGTAATTTTCATGAAATCCACCGATGAGGTCGCATTGCTTCATAATGATTGACAGTTTTTTGCCTATGCTGATCGGAAGAGCGTCTCGTTACTTTTGTAACTCCGGTTCAGGCCAAGTCGGACCAACCATAATATTTTCCGCTGATCAAGTTTAGTTTAAATTATCGTCGCACTAGAGCTATACGAGGGCTAGCTGATCAAGTGTTCGTGAGTTATGTGACCTTGGGGGTTAGGTATAATAAGAAGAGCTTGATTTTTTTCCCTTTTTAAACTTTTTTTGCTATTTTTTCTACTTCAGCTTATATTGTGGTTTTGATTTTAGACAAGTTTAAGTAAAAAAAAAAAATCTGAATATCGCCAAAATTCAAAGTGTCCGGATTATAGAACATTATGGGTGTTTGGTCTCAACTGTATTAGGCAATTTCCGAAAATTCGCTACATTACTGATGTTTAGTTTTACGTTTTATAAATTCGTAATTTATGGATTTTCAAGGAGTCGTTAACTGCAATTTCTGATTAAAGTTTTTTTTTTGCTGAAATGATTTGCAAAACGCTGATTACTATAGTCTACTTTTAGCCTGTATTTTTTATTTGAAAGTATCTTTTGTCTACTTTTTTTAGAGCATTCCTAGTTCTGAGGCCTGTAACCCTAACCAAGGGAACTGAGGAAATAGTTTGTCTAAGGTGTATAATTCGACTCATCTGGAAATCATATCTTAATACAATGCAAAAAAAAATCCCGTCACATTTACGGCATTAAACAGTCAGTTGAGTTTAAAGAAAATAATCGTAAAAAATATTGAACCATTCTGCATTAAATACGGTAAAAACTATTTAAAATACAGTTTTATCTCATAAAATGTACGTCCTTTTAAAGATTGTGGAAAATTTTGCGTCAGGTTTCAACCTAAACCTGCAACCTTTATTTTGCAAGCGAAGAGTCATATCAACTCGGCCACTGAATCTATTGAAGCACTCGTGTAGGCCCATCAAAGTGACGTCATTCAGAACGCTTCGGAGAAAACAGTTGAAGAGTCCAGGGGGGGAAAACCTACCTCCGTATCAAGCCTCTTTGGCTACCATAGCGAGTCAGGAAGATTCCTAGAAAAATAAATAGCTGAAGACAAGAAGATTCCTAGTCAATCAAAGAGTTCCTCCCCTGTACCAGCTAGAAGGGAAACTGGAGTGAAGTGTCAGCGAGCCGAAAACCCACTCACACCCTTTTGAGCGAACCGGGCAGAAAAGGACTATTTTCCCTACACTTGTATGCAATGCTTGTATGAGACCCCTCTATCATATTGACTTGGGCTCCTAAATGTATTTTAACATTTTTAGTTCGAAAGAATTAACTTTCTTTAACTTTAAATTCCAACTTTTTTAAGAAATAACCACGTGGATCACTAACTAAGAACCAGCGAAGACGAACCCAATAGCGAAATAGGCAAGTTTCTAGGTTTTCTGCCCGGTTCGTTTCTGCTGCAGTGCTGTGTACTCCTCCGCGTTTCGTTATTGGACCGGCTCGTTTGCTGCCCTGTTCAGTGAATCACACACCTCACTCCAGTTTTCCTTCTAGCTCAATGCCCTGTACTCTTTAGTTGTAAACTGTAAAAAAGTGTAGTTGCCTGATTAATCCTAGCCACCAAAAGGATCCCCAAGGTGGAGATGAGTTACTTCGGTTTTTTACTACTGTTTTCGTGGTTATCGAGAATACTGGTAAGAACGCAGTGGTAATCAGCGCCATCTAGCGTGTGAATGATATATTGAGTTTGCGCGTGTGGTAACCGCCACACCATTCCCCTCCCAGAAGAACGAGGTAGGGAACCGTGAGCAGGCTGCTTCGCTGTGCGTTGGATTGCGTGCCAGCGTTGAATGCATTAGCAGCGAGTGAGCAACTGTGGTTGAGCGCATTGTAGCAAGGAGCATCGTTGGAGTGGGTGACGATCACATTCCTGTCGCCAAAAATAATTGCTTCAGTAACCCATATTCCACCAAAAGGATCCCCAAGGTATAGATGAGTTACTTCGGCTTTTATACTACTGATTTCGTTATTATTTCGAATAATGGCAGGAATGCTGTGGTAATCAGCGCCATCTAGCGTGTGGATGATGTAGTGAAATTGCGCGAGTGGTAACCGCCGCACGAGTTTAAGAAAAGCGGTTAAAGTACGTAAAGTCAGCAAAACGGCTTTAAACTGACGATAGTACAGAAAATTTCTGCAAATGTTATGGTGTTTTTTTGTATTGTACGACAGGAAAGAGACCGTTATTTAGTTCGGATCAACAGCAATTTGGATTATTCGTGAAAACTAATTAACTATTCGAAATTAGCCGTTTACTGCGAAATAGAAAATTACTATGTCTAAAAATAAAAACTAGTTTATACAGGTTAGGTTGAGTTATCGTCTAGGGCTACACGAGGGCTATTGGCGACGGGTGTCGTAATTTAGAACCACAGTCAAGTGATGAGTCGACACCCGAGTAGGTCCAGGTCGTCAGGATTTTTAAGCATATTCTAAGCGCATCTTCACGGGGTTATTATTCGTCGGACATTTTTTGGTTGCACAGTCTGTTTATAGGTCGACAGATATTTTGCGACGCTCGGACTCGAACCTGGGCATTTCGCAAGAAAGGCGAGAATAGTTTATAACAATTTTAGGTTGTGTTTAATTTTGAACTTTTTACCTTTACCCATTTTGCTAATTCATTGCTCCCTCTACAGCATACATGAACGTGTGCAATGTATTACGGAATATATTTTATTTTACAATAATTAATTGTGCACTGCAAGTGTGTTTCCTCCCCAAAAAATGTCCCCTTTAAAACAGAATTATAGTAAAGTCTTAATATGTTTATTTAACTATAAAACACAAAAAAAAACTCATATAAACTTTGATGGAAACATTTATTATTTTATCACAAGTCAACTGAAGTACAATATTCTTGGCCTTTTAACGAACTGAGATAAAATATCACCATGACCTCCCTTCAATGACCGGTCATTTTTGGAACATCCGGTATATAAATCTGTTAAAGTAGACCTTTTTCTTAGTTACCGGCAAGTAAACATCGCATTTGGAGATACTAGTTACGTGATAGTCATATGATAGCTTACATTTGAATTGGCATTTCTAAACAATTTGAATTTTCTATCCTGATAGATATTAAGTAACAGTAAAAAAAAGTACAAAAATAGATCACCTAATCTCAGAGTTGAGAAGAAGAGAAGAAGCTGCCGAGCAAAAAAAAAAAAAATACAAAACCGGTTCGCCAAGTGAAGCCATCGATCGCTTTGTAGTAAGCCCAAACGAACGCTCTCAGCGAAATAAATGGCACTATTCTACACAAGAGTTTGTATAGGCTTACTATGCAAACTACTGTGCAAGCGATTTCGGACTCAAATAAAAACCATCATTACAAAGCGTTTTTCGTATACCTGTGAAGGAAATTACTACATTCTTGGGTAAATTCTGATCTCGTGCTACAGCCTACAACAGCGCAAACAGACATTTTTTTGATTTTTAATCATCGTTTTTTAAAGGAAAAAAAAAATGATGCGCTTTACATTAACCAACGTTGAGTGAGCTGTTTGTTTGGGCATACTAGTTTTACTTGGCGACTTTATTTTGCGCCAAGCAACTCCATCTTCTTCCTAACTCTATGCCTAATCCACTCGAGTACTTAGAGCAGTCCGTTGTTGAGCATGTCATACCTGAGCAAATCAAGAACATCAATATCGAGCCCTGTGACAATCTTAACTTTACAGCCCTGTCTATCCTGCTCCTTCAGGGATTCCTCGTTCAACAAAATGGTGAGTCCTCTGCTGTAAGTACCTCCACACTCCACCGCCAGGGGGCTCTCTACAGTACTCGTAATTGCTTCCGGATACAAAGCTGCGGCAACGGCTAACAAGTCGCAATCTGTGGTGAAGTCTCGACCTCTGGCTTTGGCTCGTTCCAGCATCTTTGACGTGATTTTCTTGTAGAATCTGCCCTTGGCGGTTGGTGCTTGAATTTGTTTATCATATAAGCTCTGTAAAATTGAAGAAAAAAAATAATATAGTCTGTGTATTTTCGCCAACGATTTCCAAATCATACATCTCCTCAAGTATGTATTACAGAACGAGATAGAATCTGCCTTTGACCTGTATTTTGGCACTCACGCCTACAAAACAGTAGAGAAGTGTCTTAAAATGTTTCCATGCATAAATGACACGGTTGAGTGACCTTCAAGTGCGAATTCCAAATAGACAAAGGCAACCCTTAAAGAGCATGTCACACGAACAAAAATTCTTCAACGCAACCCACAAATCAACCATATCTTCCTTGCACAACTCAAGTCAGCTGTAATCTCATATATAAGTTGTGGTTGATGAAAGTATCTTCAAGGTCGTGAACTTCACACGACCTGGTTAAACCAACCTAGTATTGAACTACTAATCACTTTGATGAACGCTAACTTTGATGAGCAAATATAAACTAGCAGCAATCATGAGAATGAAGTTCTATTTGTGACTGGCTGACTGCCCGAAAATAGAATAGGCGAGCAACCATTCATTCAATGCTGGCAACCCTATGACCAACTTCGCAAGATCAAATTAAGATAAAAGTTGAAGATTTAAGTTGCGTTATGGGTTGGGTTGGATGAATGAGCGTCCATATGATATGCCTTTAAAAAAATGATCCAAACATGTTTTTATTGCGATTATGCTACTATCCTAAAATTTTGGGTTTCTGGCCTCAATTTTTTATTGATCTAGAACACCATGCGCAGTGCATTCTGGTTTAGTTACGATTATACACCCATTTTTGATTTTTAAATAAATATTTTAAATTCGTAAGTTTTTTAAAACGTATAACCTGGTTTCTTATTCCCTGGATAACTTACTAATGAACCGAAATCATACTGAGTTTGGCCCAAAAAAAGTGGAAAAACTATATGGTTTGGCTCTTTATATCCTTTCCTACAAATTGTTAAATTTAAAAGGATATCCACATAAAGAGGTAGTCCAAAAAGAATGAAACAGTATGTACAGTAATAAAACTATTACAGTATGAAAATAATAAAAAGAAAACAATGGGGTGAGCTTACTAATTTCAATCCAAAGTTGAGGCATGTCTCCCACGGCACCAGAGTTATTGGGCAAAGGGCTTCTCCCAACACCATGTCTGCGGCTTCCGGATCGAAGTAGAAGTTAAACTCGGAAACTTCCGTTGTGTTTCCCAATCCTAAAATACAGGGTGGTTATAAAATAGCGCTCCCTATTCGGAGAGGTCTGTAGTTTGAATGAATAATCCGAATGCAACAAACTTCGATACAGTTACTAATCAAGAAGGGGGGAAAAGAATGGAATCATAAAAAAAAAACGCTCTCGTCTCTTGACCAGGGTTCTAAATTACGAGGCGTAATTGGCTGTGTTAAAGCTCCTAAAGGAGGCTATAAATAGACAGCCGGAATCGATTACATTACATTAACAAAGAAATAGTTGCAGTAATCACCGACAGATGGCGCTGCCAATGCAAATACAATATTGTAAGCATTGGCAAAACCAAGAAGCGGTCATTTCTTGCATTAATGTAATGTAATCGATTACGGCTGCCTATTTTTAGCCTCCTTTAAGAGCTCTAACACAGCCAATTACGCCTCGTAATTTACAACCCTAGTCAAGAGACGATGGTGTTTTTTTTTATGATTCCATTCTTTTTCCCCCTTCTTGATTAGTAACTGTCTCGAAGTTTGTTGCATTCGGATTATTCATTCAAGCTACAGACCTCTCCGAATAGCGAGCGTTATTATATAACCACCCGTTATTATATATCGTCGGTAAAATGACAAAACCATGAATGTGCAAAGGGATGGAAAACCGGAAACAGTTAAACCGATTTTTGGCTTCGGTTAAATAGGCAAAAACATTTCTTTAGCTGAACCGGTTAAAACTGAAGAACCGGTTTGAATAAACATTTTAACCGGCTAAAATGAAGGTTATATGTTAGTTTGCCTTATCGTCGCTCCAGAGCTTCACGGACGGCAGTTGGCGAAGGGCGCCGTAATTACGAACCACAGTCAAGTGACGAGCAGACACCCCTAAATTGGAGGAAAAATTTAATGTTGCTAGATGAATCAATGGATTATGGCGTCTTAAAATATATCATAATGGATTTATATGATATGGGTTCATTATTTATTAACACTCTCGCTGCGGATAATGCCCTAAGGCATCAAGAACTATGCTACCGGTTATGCTATTCCTACGACACAATACGCGGCAACAATAATCTTCAGAAAGGAGCACAGGATATGCTATTTTTTAATTGAAAAACCGGCTTAAATTTTAATTTCATTGTTTATAAATGTAAAATGGGGTCTTAATATAAATTATTCCTTCTGATAAGGCGCTTTATGCAGTTTTTATGTTTTTCAGGAAGTGTTCGTAAATCATACCTTCGAGATATTTTTTTAAGTAGATAAATCGGTATCGGTTTTTTAGATGACTAGCGTTCTCAATTACGAATCCCGTCGCCAAAGCCTTAGTGAAGTACATGTTAGTACACGTTACAGCACAGTTAGTACACTTACTACTCTAATGTCCCGACGCTGCGCGCGATATCACCATTAAAAGTTGCTTTACCCCTGCACTCAGGTGTTGGACTCGTCACGTGATTGTGGTTCTAAATTACGACTGCCGTCTCCAATAGCCCTTTGTAGCTCTAGTACGACGATAATTCAAACCTAACCTAAATAGACAGCAGCAGTCGTTCAACCAACCAAGCAACTAGAACCGGTTTTTTAAAGGACCGGTTTTTAGTTACTTGCTTAGGCATCCAGAATTGTAAAAAAAAAATAACAAATTACAGCAGAATGTAGTACTTAAAAATAACCTAAAACCCCAACACCCAAAGGTTTTAGCCCTCCTTTGACAGAAGACATTGCAAAGCTCGTCTGGTAACTTTGCCTTGGGCTCTAAACGGGGTGGTCCTGTTATCAGTGACCCCTATTTTCTGCCCCAAGTTTGTCCAGAAGATAGCGTTCTTAGTATTTTCGGCCCGGCCCCATGTGTTACGTAGCTGGTCAAGGGCACAGATAGACTGGGGCATAAAAGGCGTCTAGACATGATGGCTATTTAGGAAATATAGGCAACAAAAAGTGATGTTCACAGGGACGCCTAAAAAAGGGGCTGTAAATTGGGATCATATTGGATGGTCAGCTTATTGGATGGTCGATCTTTCAGTAGCCAGGCCAGCGACCACCTATGGAGATTGGAGGTTACGTGACCTCAAGTAAATCCTTCCTATTGTGCCTTTTTTTTTAAAAACTATTTACATATTGTTTTAAAAAGCAAACTAATTTTATCCACAGTTATTTTTTTATTCTTGTTTACTTTTTTTTTCGCTTTTCGCATGTTTATAATTTTCCAAGGCTTCTAAACTTCCTTGTACATAGTCATTTGATGTATCTCCCAGGATAACCAGCTTGTTTTTCTTTTAAAATATGGTAAGAAATTACTAATTTTTATTTTATTTTGAAAGTTACTTATATAATTAAATGCATGAATTTTTGGGGGAGTTACCTATATTTTTTAAATAGTCACTTGCTTGTTAGCTTATACTTTAAATAAATATAAATTAAAAGAAAAATATGTATTTCTAAATTGAAAATGACGAGTGTAAATTTTACAATTAAATAATTAAATTGTGTGACAAAGCTATACTTTTCCATGATTTCATGTAGAAATTTATTTTTTGGTTTGTACGATCCTACAGCCAGTGGCGGATTTATGGGGGGATAAGGGGGCTATAGCCCCCCCCATGAGACTCAAACTTATACTAGATAAAAACATTTTTTCCCCCGAGAATAAATTTCGTTGAAAATTTTCAAAACTTTTTTTTAAACGTTTTTTTTTTTTTTGTATAAAAAGTATTGATAATTAAGGTTTATATTTGAAGAGTAAACATTCAAAACCCACCATCTCCAACTTTGACTTAAGCCCCTTTTGCACTTAAACATCAACACAAAGGATTCAGTTAGCTTCGCGAAGCATATAAATGAAAGTGGCTTAAGTCAAAGTTGAAGATGGTTGGTTTTGAATGTTTGCTCCTCAATTCAATCCAGTTTTTTTAGTAATAAGGTAATTAGAGGGCTTCATCTGGAATTCGGTACTCTCTGCTACAGTGAGCCAAAGCAAAGACCTGATTATCAATGATTCTCCTCTTTTCGCAACTTTGACTTAAACCGACAAAAATACAGATAATTTCATTTATTTTGTTCCAATTTATAACTATAACGGTGAATTAGAATCTGATATGCTGAACATCAAACTATTATTGACTTAATTTGAACAAATTTATTATCAAATTGAAGACCTGTGGCGGATTTGAGGGGGGGGGGGGGGTTGACTCAGGAAATTATAGCCCCTCTCTGAGACCCAAACTTATGTACAAGGATAAAAGCGATTTTCGAAAAAATAAAATAGGAAAGGGGAAAAAATTCTACTTGTTTTGAACTATCACTAGAACATAGAACTAATTTAGTTTGGAGTGTATATTTTTCACACTAATATGTTCCCCCCCCCCCCCCCCCCCCCCCTTTATACTCCATCGCATTGAATATCTTAGTTTTAGCAACCTGCGAGTCTTCAATTTTTCACAAGTTTATGGATGAGATTTTTGCTTCTAAAAAAGTTGTTACATTTAGTTTGTGAAAAATCAATTAAAATAGTAATCGATAATATAGTAAACCAGCTTAAAACTTATCTCATCTGTTAAATATCCACCCCAATTTGTAGTTCTAGGGTTAAGATTCATCATTCTGATGAATTTTTATGATATAAATAAACTAATAAATATAAAATCTACTCTCTTTATAGCAGTAAAAAAATATATATTTTAAATTTTATCCTGATTTGACAAAAATAAACAGTCATGCAGAATTTAATTTTACCAGTCAAAAACTTCTTTTGGCCCTTGTTACCATTACAGTAAATATACACTAACAAATGAGATATTAAAACAAATATTCACTGTTGAGTAAGTTATTTTAAAAGCATATTTATCAATTTTTAGAGTGTTCAATTAGAGTGTTTCACAAAAATCCCTAAGTGGCCTCATTCTCAAGTTGAAAACATTTCCATGCAAGCAAATTTCTCCTAAATTAAAAACTCAACCAATGAATAATTAACAGTTTAATTTACATTATTCATAATGGTTAACTATCGATTAATAATTAATTAGCTCAAAACTTTAGCTGCGGCTTTTAGCATGGATTCTGGGCTTAGTTTATTTCTTGTCTACTTGCTTAAGCATCCAGAATTGTAAATAAAAATAACTAATTACAAACATAATGTAATACTTTAAAATTGACCCTAAAACACCCCAACCACCAAAGGTTTAGCCCTATTTCTTTTGCAGAAGTCAAAAAGAAATTGCAAAGCTGTCTGGTAACTTCGCCCTGGGCTCTAAAAGGGGTCCCGTTATCAGTGACCCCCTATTTTCTGCCCCCCCCCCCCCACACAAAGTTTGTCCAGAAGAGAGCATTCTTAGCATTTTCGGCCCCATGTGTTACGTAGCGGACAAGGGCAGCCGATAGACTGGGGGCATAAAAGGCGTCTAGACATGATGGCTATTTAGGAAACATAGGCAAAAAAAAGTGTTGTTCCAAAGGGAGGCCTAAAAAAAGGGGGGCTGTAATTGGGATTTATTGGACGGTCAGCCTTATTGTTGTCCAAATGTTTTTTTACTGCGGGTTTGCCTCCCTTTTTCATTTAAGCCATACCAGAGCCCACCTATGGAAGTTGCGTGATCTTAAAGTAAACCTTCCTTTTGTGCTTTTTAAAAACTTTTTACATATTGTTTAAAGAGAAAAACTAATTTATCCAGTTTTTTCTTTTTACTTTCTTTTGTTTTTCTCTTTCGCATGTTTAAAATTTTTCAAGGTTCTAAAACTCAATAATAGTAATTAGTGTATTTCCCAGAAAAAACAAGTTTGGTTTTCTTTAAAATAAGTAAGAAATTACTAATTTTATTTACTTTTTATTTTTCATATTTATATAATTAAATGCAAATTTTTTTTAGGGAGTTTTTTTTAAATATGCACTTGCTTGTTAGCTTGTACTTCAAACAAATATAAATAAAAGAAACATATGTTCTAAATGAAAATGACGGGTGAAAAATTTCAATAACTAATTAAATTTGTGTGACAAAGCTATACTTTCATGATTCATGTATAGAAATTTATTTTTGGTTTGACGATCTTATGCTGTTAATTGTTACGTTTTTTAATATGTATAAAAGGTAAATTTAAAAAATTTTTAAATTTCCCAATTATTCACTTTAGGTTTATTTTGAATAATCGTCTCACTAGAGTACCGAGGGCTATTGGGGCGACGGGCGTGATTTTAAACCCCAGTCAAGTGACGAGCCGACACCTGAAGGCCCCCAAAACCGCAACTGTTAAGGCGACATCTTACGCAAGCGTGGGACTTTGGAGGTATTTAACAGCATTCCTCTCAGGGGATTTCGTCGACATTTATTGGCTGCACGGCCGTTTTAGGTCGAAAGTTATTTTGCGATGCCCGACCCGAACTGGGACCTTTCGCAAATTAATTAAACTTTAATGAATATTAAAGCACCAAATGCACAGTTTATATTAATAAATCATATTACATTAATTAATCATATTTAATTTGTAGTAAAAAATTTAAATCAAATAAAAACTATATTAATATTATTACTAATTAATTTTCAGAAAAATTAGCAAAAGATATATAACATTAACTAATCGAAACAGATATTAATGTGAATTAAATTTCTCAAATATAATAAGTACCCCCCCCCCCCCCCCCCCCCCCCCCCGCGGCGTTATGTCCTCAGGCATCAGCCCCCCCCCCCCCCCTGTTGAAGTTCTAGATCCGCCACTGCCTACAGCTGTTACTTGTTACGATTTTAATATGTAACTTAAGGTCAATTAAAAATATTAAAGTACCAATTACACACAGTTTATATCAATAAATCAAATTACGTTAATCAAATTTATTTTGCAGTAAAAAATTTAAAATATCGATTTAAATCATTTAAATTAAATAAAAACTATATTAATTATTATTACTAATTAATTTTCAGAAACACTTAGCTAAGAATATATAACATTAACTAATCGATTCACTATTAATGAAAATGAGTTTCTTAAATATCATGAGTCCTTCCCCCCCCCCCTGGCGTTGTGTCCTCGGGCGTTAGCCCCCCCCCCCCCCCTTGTTGAAGTTCTAGATCCGCCACTGTCGGTTACTATTCGGTATTCGGCCTATTCGGCCACTTTAGCCGAATATTCGGTTTGGCCAAATAGTTTAACTATTCGGCCGAATAGTGAAATTTAAAAATTTCCAAATTTCTTCAAGTTATCATCTTATAAAACGTCGAAAAATTCCCAAACAGGACTTGTTTTCTTTTATAATAGACTCAAATTCTTAAGTTTTAGTTATTTATAATCCAGCTTTACTCAAGTTATATCAAATAAACATGTCCCTTTAAGTTAACAGTTACAATGAGTGGGCTTAAAAAAAACAATAATTACTATATATATCACAATTGTAATTTTTTTACTAAAAGATAAAAAAAATTAATTGTATAATAATATTGTAAGCCATAGTTTTCTTTTTTTCTGATTTTCATTCTACGCAGGATCCACCTACTTCTGTTTTTGTTTTTATACTTCCGTTTTGTGATTTTACCAATTTACACTTTCTAAAAGGCTTGTTTTAATAACAAACGAGTACTAATTTATTCTGTGTTGCTTCGATTAAAAATTTAATAGCTATATTGTATTAAAATTATTGTGTGATTGTGTGCTTATATGTTTATGTTTAATTGAAATTGATTAATAATAAATACAACTTACTTAGATCCGACAAAAAATAATAATTTGTTTAGGTAGGCCGAATATTCGGTTAAATTTTGGTATTCGATGCATCCCTAGTTTGGTTGTTACTAGACTAGAGCTGTACATTTACTATTGACGAGTTTTATTCATATTGTGAGCTGTATAAATCTGCGTTGATCAGATCAGTGCGCAGGTGAAGATGGCATATAGTAGCCGGCGAATAATTCGCTAAGCTTCTGTTTGGGCTTAATATTGAAGCGATCAATGTCTTCACATAGCAAACCTGTTTTTCCATTGGTTTTTTACTTTGCAGCATTTCCTGTCTTATCCCTACTTCTAATCCGGGACACTTTTATTTGCGCCACCCTGTATAAGCGAGGTACATATCGTCGATCAAAGACCAAACCACAAATTTGCAAAATCTAGGGATTGGCGGTTTTTAAAACTGTGGGCTTATCAGTAACCAGTTTTCCATCCCTTATCAGTATAAAGTTTTTGACATTCGTGGTTTTGTCATTTGGCCGACGATATGATCGCCAAAATGGCCACTTTTAAATGAACCAGTTGGCTCGAACAAGTATTTACTAAACTCGCAAATAGTCTATTTCGGGACGGCGATAAGAAATATTTTTGCAATATGTAAAAAAAAAAAGAATCCCACCTTTATAGTTACCGCCCATGCACACGATGGCCTTCAAGCGTCTGGTGAACTCCGGGTCAATGCGGTGAGCCATGGCCACATTGGTGAGCGGCCCTAGAGCCACCAGCGTGAGTTCACCAGGATGGCTCCTGGTGAGCTCGACCAGAGCCATCGCCGCCGGCGCACTGGCCTCGACCAGTTCGCCAGTTGGAAACCTGTGAGCTGCGCCGCCCAGACCATCTTCTGCGTGGTACACCTTGACTATGCGTCTTTTGCGGGTTAGAAGGGGGCCATTGCTGCCTCTGTAGATAGGTATCTGGAATGCAATGGAGATGTTTAAGAATCAGTTCGCATTTCGAGATAGATACGTACAAAACAACCAAGTATGATTAGTAAACAACATATCAACAGTAACAATAGAAATATGGAGCAATAGAGAAAACAAGTGCTAAACACAAAACAAAAGGAGTTCTTTAAAAGGGGTCATTATTAGGTTCCTTAAGTTCCAATATAGTTTACAAATGAAGAGTACAGGGGAAAAACAACTTCATTGCACAGGAATCTTCCCGTAATAGATATGCTTAGCGGACGTGGGCGAAAGGAAACCGGTTTCTCCCTTGCTTCTTCTTTCACGGTACAAGCATGGGACTCGTGTCTTGCGTGAATCAGGGATTGCCGAGAAAGAAGAGCCAAGTAAGAAACCGGTTTCCTAACACCACTTTAGGCGATGACTCTTTATCGTCGCCATAGAAGCCTGATGCAGACGGATTCTTATGCAATGAAGTTGTTTTTCCCCTGTACTTTTCCGATGTCTCCTCAGTTTTGGGATTATTGGTCAAGTCCGGGGTATACGAGTAGATGCTCAGTATTCACAGTGCCTTCTCCGCGACTTAACCCAGAGCCTGATTTCCGGAAGGGCAAACAGGGCACGTGCCCAGGGCCCTCCAAAAATTTTACTAAGAAAGAAAATATTATAGAAAAAAAGTGCCAAAATTAATTACCAAAACAAATTACTAATGAATTTAATACAATTGAATCAAGTGCCACAAATTTTTTGAAAGCGATCCACTATAATTATATTATATATCTTGCTATATCTAAATAAATTTTGCCCTGGCTAAATTTATAAAATTATGCATTGCAATGATGACATTTCATGATAGGTCTCTGATGTCATATCTTATGTATATATTACTAGGGGGCTCCGCCCCCTGCTCGCTATCGCTCGCCAACCCCCGGAATTGCTGCGCAATTCCATTGGACGCTTCGCGGCCGGAAGGGGGCTTCGCCCCCTGCTCGCTATGGCTTACCAACCCCCGGTTTCCCATAAGCCGCTTCGCGGCCAGCTCGCTGGTGAACGTAACTTTTCTAACCCAACTTTGCACAGGCCTATGCATATTTTGCCATCCAGATCTGTATCTATGACAAAATTATGTCGATCCTTGGTAATATAGTTATATTCAGCCGCAAGCTCGCACCCTTGGATATTTCTGCGCAATCTCATTGGGTCGCAAGCTTGCATTCTTGGATTCTTCCTCTGCTCGCTATCGCTCGCAAACCCACGGGAATTGCTGCGCAATTCCATTGGACCGCTTCGCGGCCGCTATGTTATATTACTTAAAAAAAATATATTAATATTGTATTACTGTTTTCAGTAATTTTTCGCCAACCCCCGTTAATTTCGCAGAATTAACCTTGCCTGTTTTTACTCTTAGGTTCTTTTTAAAAACCCAATGGCTTACTCAAAATTTTTAAGTTGTATGACTTTTTTTAAGTAATAATCCCATTGGACACTTCGCGGCATGCAAGGGGGTTCGGCCCTCTGCTCGCTATCGCTCGCCAAATTAATTTTTTTCAGGTTGTTGGCTGTTCCGAAAGAGAGAAACGAAACCTGTTCGCAACCAGATAAGTATATATAATTGGCTGTGCGCAAATAGGTTTCGTACTTTTCCTTTGAAATTGCTTACATTTCGGACCGGTCGGATTGCATGACGTCTAAAGAGCTTCTGTGACCTTAAAGTTGAGTAGACCATGGACAGATACATAAAGACAAAAACACTATCATTTACGTAAACAAAAAATGGTGAAACGTAACACGTAGTGAGATCCTTGTAAAAACGCATCTCACAACGAAAAATAAAACTAAAAAGTAGGTTTGTTACAGAATCTGTCACTTAAACCGCTTCCACACAATATTTGTGCTCAACAAAAAACGCACTATTTATACACCTCAGAAAGAAATTCGCCAAACAGGGCCTTCAGCTTATAATTTATTTCTAATTCAAACTTTTAAACGCCAAAATTAACTATTTTCATTAATCTTCTTTCGCAAATTAATGTTTACTCATTATCACTCTCACTCATTATTAATCTCATCTTACTCTAATGTGATATTACAACAATCTAAACTGAATCATATCACATAAATAAATACTTTAATGAAATTTGGGATGTAAAGTAGCCTGATTTTTGCTTTAAAACGATGTATCCCACTCGTTTGTGCGACTTGCGGTTCGTTCTGTGAAAGTGGGTGACAGACAGACGAATTGAACGATTATAATACCTTCCACTTTTTACGTTATAAACGTAGTGTGGAAGTTAAAAAACATTTCGCTTAATATGTTGGCTATACAACAAATCATAAAACAATGTTTAACAAGCGTTTCTTTCTAAATTTGCGAAGTAATTAACATGTTCATATCTTGATACTTCCACTTTCATAATTAAAACATGTTCAAAAACTTTTAAAAAAACAAAAAGGAATATGTGTGGCATATTCGAGTGTACGAATTTTATTTTATTCGCATAAGAATACATTTTTTAGGATAAATAAAAAATAAAATAAAAATTCTTTCACCGCGGTTTTGCTGCGAACGAATAATAAAAACTAAAAAAACCAAGAGATTAAATAAAAAAAAGAAAGCCATCTGCCAGCTGAAGAAAAAAAAGAAAAATTACGTGATAGTTGTAATCTGTTCCGAAAATAAAAAAAAACTTTTTGTTCTTTTTATAAAAAAAATGTCAACATTTTATTCCAGTTTAGCAGAATTAACCTAATAAAATTTTTCAGAGTAATTGTTATGTTAAATGTTTATTTAAAATAGTTTTGTCAGATTTTTTTACTATCGTTTTTTACATAATTTTAATCTATAAACCTTCTATCTTGATATAATATATTTTAAGGCCAAATCATTTTTTAAAAAAAATCTGTAAACCTTTTCTATATATAAACACAAAACCAATGTAAAAAGAACAAGTTAAAGAACTGTTCTTTTTAAAAGAACAGAAAAGAGAGCAACTGTTCTATAAAAAGAACGTAACAAAATCACACATTTCTGGTGAATTTCTGTGGCCGTTTTGCAGAAAAGGAATGTTTTTTTTGTGGCTGACTTATTGTAATTTTTAATTAAAAAACTAATTGGAAATTTGAAAAAAAAGGGTTGAGGCATAAGGGAGATACACCTTCCCAAAAAAAATTTGGGCTTCTGACATCAATATTTCATCATGTTATGGCTCCGGACACTTTAAAAGAGCTTACTTTTTTTAATATAGAGAGAAAAAAATTAAGTAAAACAAATGCCTTCCACGCATGTATTTTAGATAATTATTAGTTTTATTTGACGATAAGATGATGTTTAGATAATTATTAGTTTTATTTACAAGGCTAGCTTTATAAACCCGGCGTTGCACGGGTGCACCCTTAATAACCCTAATTAGGTTTTTTTAAGTAAACTTTTATTTTATACCAATTGATCCCTCCACTATGGTCCACTCCATCAGGATATTATAATCTCCTCCCATTCTGATATAAGGGGTTGATTTTATCCAGGCCCTTCCGGAGTTTGAGGGCTTTCCCATAGGCCCCTATTCAAATTGCCAGAACAGCTATATGATATAATAACCTGTTTCAATTTCACAATTAGCGCAAAACGAAACTGCCCAATGTGGTAAACATTCCAATTCGTATTACATACAACTCGATAGGGTTGGGGGACCCAGTCGGTAAAGACTTTCATCTTACATGCGGTAGGTCCCAGGTTCAGGTCCGGGCATCGCCAAAATAACTGCAGACCTAGGCACGGCTCATGCAGCCAAAAAATGTCCGAAGAATAATACCCCGTATAGAGGAAGGGCACTTTACTTATCCTCCAAATTCCCAACGCTGCGTACGATGTCGCCGTTAAAAGTTGCATTGGGTACATAATCACGTGTCGGCTCGTAACTTGACTGTGGTTCAAAAATTACGACTCCCGTTTCCAATAGCAGTCGTGTGTAGCTTTAATGCGACGATAATTCAAACTAACCCTAACCCATACAACTGGATGGGAATAGCTACCCTACGTTAAATTTTCAACTTCGCCAAAAGCCGCTAATGCCAAAATTCAATCGACCATTACGCCATCTTAACATCAGAAAAAAAAAACAGACATTCTATTCATCCTCTTGTATGGTTGGAAAAGTTTTATAAAGTACAAATTCCTTATTTATGCCGAATATATTCCGGTTAACCTAAAGAATCGTGGCCGGCAATTTTACGCCAAATCTGGTAACCCCGATGGTAACCTTTGGCGAAATTAGCAATTGCATTGACAATTTCTAAATGTTAATCTATTTAAATCTTAAACGCATATAATTTATTCTGTAGTTTTCTTATACTAATATTTTATTTATTAGATGCTTACTGGTTTTAAATAATTATTTACTTTTTTAGAAATCAATTCTTAGTCATTTTAAAGTTTCGATTTTTTTTATAAATCTGGTCTGCAATTTAATGAATTTTCCGCTGTTTTAAGTCGGCCTTTTGTAATTAGGTAGTATTTTTGGTCATTTCGAGATGGTAACCATCTCGGCAAGTGCCGGGATTTGTTATTACTTCGACTTGGAGACATTTTTGAAAATTCGCCAAATCCGGCCACTATTCTTTAGGTGAACCTATATTCCTCCATATCATCATTTCTTACCATTTGTAAACATCAATTAAATTAAATTCGGAAACGTAATTAAAATCTAGTTGATGAAATCTGATCTACCATAAAAAAAAAATGAAAAGATTTAAAATCAACAAATAAAATAAAATACTGATATTCAAATAACAATCCAGAAAATTAAACCCACCTGCTCTTTTTTTTTCTTTTCCTAATTTTCGTTCATGCTGAACGCGCTGAAATTTATTTAAATTGAATTGAAAAGTATAAATTCTAATCTTACAATGTTATTCCTATGGGGAAATCGGCTCACGTTTTGCACCCCTACACCCGTTTGGGTTCGAATAAAAAGTATCCTATAGCCTATTCCTGGCTCTAAGCTACCTTCCTTCCAATTTTCAGCCAAATCAGTTAAGCCGTTCTTGAGTTATAAATGGTCTTACTAACACGACTTTCTTTTTATATATATAGATGAAATTTAAAAACTTATGTTCATAGTTATAGTAATGTATGTTGTGGGGGCCCCCAAACTTGCTTGTGCCCTGGGCCCCATACGTTGTAAGTCGGTCCCTGGACTTACCCCTGTCTTCTTGCAGACGACCAGCACCCTCTTGACGTTGTCGCACACGTTGTCGAGGGTGGTGTTGCCCGCGCAACACGTCACACCCACCACGTGACCTCGGGAACTGCTGAGGGCCAGCAGCAGGGCCATGGCATCGTCCACGCCGCAGTCCGTGTCCACCAGCAGCTTCAACTTGCTACTCGACATGCTGATTATTCAACAACTGAAATAGTTCATATTTTAAAGGCCATTTTCATACGCGACATTTTCGGAATCTGAAAGGGGGGTACGGGCGTCCGGCATAATCGAAAATCCCACATAGGGTAGAGAAAGCGGACCAATGAGAAACTACTTCGGAGTGACATCAGTGGCTTGGCGAGGTCAGAAACAGAAACTACGCCACAAAAGAGCGATACAGATCCGAAAATAGGAATGTTAGTTTTGTTGTTGAGTTAAAGAAGTTGTTTTGAGTTGAGTAAAATAAGCGGCGGAATATGTCTAGTTTTAAATTCTTATTTGATATTCATAAATTAGTTGAAATCTTTATATCTGTGTTATTGTTTATAATACTGGAAAAAAAATTCAAGAAATAGAACAACTGAAGCTACATAGTTGCTTTTTCATTGAAAGAAAATAAAATTATTCCTTCCAAGTTAAGAATACTGAATCAAACCTATTATTTAACACAATTTTAAAACATGAATAGCAGTAGAAATCTTTCTTACAAATTATAAATATATAATAGTAAAAAAAAAAACATATTACAAAATTTAAGGAATTTGATTTTACTATAAAAAAATCAATTTAATACTTAGTATATAATAAGTTTACTTATTGTTACTTTAGCGATTTTTTTTACCATTTAGCAGAAAAAATAGAAATCGAAATAACTTTAAGTAACTAGTGAGGGCGGTTCTTTTTTAAAATATTAGTAAATAACTGAGTTTAAAAAAAAATTAGCGTAATGATTTTCCCCCAGAGCTGTCGGTCAACACCACCAAACACAATCCCACATGAGGTATAACTTCGTCACTCCAAAGTACGATTCTCATTGGTGCGATTTTCTACCTTATATGGGATTTTCGTATATGCCGGACGGACTTAGGGTTGCCACTGCGATCGCCCGGCACCTTAAGGGGGAATAAAATCGAATGACCGTGGGTCTCCCAACCAAAGTGCATCTGTGTTAATCCAATGTGGAAAAATGATTTCCTAAGCCACATTTCTCCGCTGTATTGAATATTTTTACAAACAGGTTTTTATATGATAAATATAGCTAAATTAAAGGGCTCTATAATCCCACTTTTTGAAATGGGATCGAATATTCTGATGCACACGGAAAGGGAAAAGTGACCTATCACACAAATATTACTTTTCGAGTTGTAAATGCTATATTATTCAAAATTTAAATATCTAGCGATTAAAGCAAAAATGAAATCAATTGATAGAATAGTTGGAATGTAGTAAGCTAATCGTTATTTTTTTCTATAATGCAATGCAATGGGAAAAATAAACTTCAGACGATTTTTCTGAAAAACTAGTATTTTTGCGATAGGTCTCTTTTCCGCGTACAGTGCGTATGTCGCTGTGTACTCAGGACTAATACAGACAAACACACAACACAAATATCCATTGCCACCCGCCGGGATTCGAACCCAGGACCTTCTGACTGCCTAGCCACCGTTCACCTGCCAGTCGGCTCCATGAGGTAGGTTGTTAGGTTGTACGTGTTCTAGCTGTCTATTTCTAGCCTCCATGAGGAACATACGCACAGCCAATTATGCCTCGTTAGGTGACCGGGTTGATATAGCGCTACACTTGTAACTTAAAGGTTGAATGCTCCAGTTCCTCCTAACGCAAAACTTTTTATCGATTTTAAAAAGTACGAATATTTTACGGGACAAAACTAATGTTTTAACTGGAATTGACCATATTTAATACAGAAAGTTTCGGAATATTTAGAACTATTTTCTGACAACTTGATTGTCAGTTTAAAATGGGCTTGTTTCACGAGGGATCTGGCAACAGCTCCGCGGTCTAGTTTTCATTTTCCTCTAATTACTATTGCCTTGGCATTCCAAATTGAGTTTTCTACGAATATTTTAGTTACTAGGGGGCTCCGCCCCCTGCTCGTTATCGCTCGTCAACTCCCGGATTCCCATTGGCAGCTTCGCGGCCGGCTCGCTGGTGAACGTAACTTTTCCAACCCAACTTTGCACAGGCCTATGCATATTTTGCAATCCAGGTCTGATTTTTTAATATGGATAGATTTTTTTAAAATTGCAACTTCTTTCAATGCAAGTTTTCCTTGATAAATGATTAAAACAACCAACAGCACAGCATGAAGTTGTAATTTTAAAAAATAACAACTAAAATAACTTATTCTTAGAAAACTCAACAAAAGCAATTCGAGAAAAATGAAAACAAGACCGCAGAGCTGTTGCCAGATCCCACGTGAAACAAGCCCGTTCTAAATTTTACTTTTTTCTTTTTCAGTGTCGAAAATTAAATTGGCTTGTTTCAGATGACGTAACTCCACTTTTCATTTTTGTTCTCCCGTGATTTCGGTGGTTGTTTCGGTTTCACTCTCAACGTGCGGTCTTTTCGTCTGCTGTGTTCTAGAGTTCTCAACGTTTGAAATGTTTTTATTCTTGCTATTTATTAAATTTTAATAATAATAAAAATGTAATTAAAATGTTTATCATGTTCAAAAGGCTATTAAAATGTTAATTAAACTAGATTACTAGAAGTTACTTTTGCTCTATTACATTTCATAGATTGTATTGTAAATAGAATTCATTTATGACGAAAAACAGATATATTACTGCACAGATTTGCCTAATGGACTTGTTTCACGTCGTGAGTGGCAACAGCTCCAACGGTATTGTTTTCATTTTTGGCCTTCTGTAATTGCATTTTTTTTAACAATACAAGATTTTACCTTACTAAAACGAATTTTGTGTACAAAATTTTCCTTGATTAGAATTAAAGTATTCTCTGTTCGTGAATCATGTAAAAATTGATGTCCCACAATTTCGCTTTATTTCTCTGCACAGGACAAAATATCTGAACCGAATTTTTCAACAACAATAACATTGACGTTTTGGTAATGCTTCGCATACTTGAAATTTAATCGAATTGAAACCGATAAAGTTTAATATATAGCAGGAATAAAAACATGTTACATGTAAAGAATTCTAAATCAGAATTTTAACAGACGAAAAAAAAAACTTATTTTGAGTGAAATGGAAACAACTTATGAAATCGCTCATCGCTGAAAAGGAAAAATAAAAACAGGAGAGTTACATCCATAGAGGTATGAAAGAGAATAGAGAGGTCCATGTATATGCGCAGTAGCGCACAAATGAAGCAGGCTAGAGCGGTGCATCTTGGGATGGATACCTCAGTGCCAGTTTCGGTCACTATGTTATGCGCAGTAGCTCAAAACACAGCTAGAGCGGTGCATCTTGGGATACCTCAGTGCCAGTATGTGATGCGCAGTAGCTCGAAAAACCTGACAACCCTGCTTCAAACCATTTGAACTCAAAGACCCCTCTACCTCTCCTTCCTAAGTCTATGGTTACATCATCTGAAAAAACCTCACAGCAGGACCAAAAATGAAAACAATACCGCAGGAAATATTTACTCAAGACGTGAAACATGCACATGCTAATTCTGATTCATAGTTGATTTATTTAAATTAATTAAAGTTGTTTAAAAATAAATATGTCAAAAAAATTAATTGGAACAGTCACATAAATCTAATTAACAGTCACATAAAAATAAATTACTTTACCTTTATTCTATAGAATTTTCTAATAAAGCGTTATTCATTTACATCTAGTTCATACAGTTTTCTCAGTTGATTTAGTTCAAGTTAATTAAAGTTGTTTTTTAAAAATAAATGTCAAAATTAAATAAAACAGTCAAATAAAAATAAATCACTTTACCTTCATTTAAAAGTAACTTCTAATAAAGCGTTATTCATTTACACCTACACAATGTATATGGAGGCAGACGATAGTTTGATATTTAAAATGTTTACGTTAACTTTTTTTAAAAATGTTTAAATCTTGTATATAAGTAGAAGCAATTTTGAAAGAGAAAGCTACTGTCATAAGACAACGGTTTTTTTTATATATAGGGGGAATTAGGGACATTTGACCCGTAAGGATATATGAGCCAATGCCTTTTTCTCGGCATTGGAAAAGTTTTATGAGTTGGAAATTAGTAGCATGATCGAGGCTATGGCTGATCACATGGGGAAAACAACCAGCTCACTCATTGCGTACGTATTTTTCGTATAGCTAAACATTTTCATACACTGAAAGTAAATTTTCGGTGCTGTAAGTTTTTTCGGTCTACTTTTTTTTGGTTTAAAGGAAAGATTTTTTCAATTAGTTATTTGTTTTGTTCGTGCTATTAGCTACAATTAATTAATTTATATTAAACTAATATTGCAGTTAATACTTCAGAAAAATACTAATATATATTGTGTAATACTTTAACTTATTAAAGTATAAATTGACTGCATTTGCACAGCCATAAATGGTGTTTTTTAAAAGTTACAAGCCAAACACTACAAGTTGGGTCATATGTCCCTGGTTCCCCTTATGTTTGAAAGTGAAAGCCAATTAATGTTTTAAATTACGAGGCGTTCTTGACTAAACTAAAGCTCCTCACAGAGACTGGAAATAGACAGCCGGAAACTTTCTCACCATTCACCAAAACCACTTCGTATAATATATGCAATTAACTTCTTTCTCTATAGTTCCAAACTTCCAACCAACAATGCGTTTTGAAGGTAGTTTCGTTTTCTTTTTGAGCATTTTGAAATACCGAAATGAAGTTTTAATTAGTCAACAAAAGTAACGCTCTGTCACAAAGCATCATGAATCATTTTCTTATTCACCTTTGGTCTTTTGTGAATATAAGAGTAAAATTGTTGTCGAGTGATCTCATGATAAATATACAAGCTACAACTTCAGAACGTCACGAGATCTAGAGTTTAGAAAACTATCTACTTTATCAGCAGACTTTTTAGAATTTAACAGAACTTGCTTTTTACAAACTACTATCAAATATTTACCACAATACGGTTTTATTCATACGAATTTTGGGGTTACTTTGGCCCCACATGGCTTCACATTTGACTTTACGAACTCACAATTAGGCAATTCAGAGTTATTAAATTCGAAGACTTTACTTAAGAAGAATCAAAAGTTAAAACTCACCCGAGATTACAAAGAATTTTTACACCTTTCAAAAAAACTGGTCGAGATATGAAGTTATCAGCAGTGTTTCCACTCCAAAAAAAATTAAAAATCCCTTCTAGGGAACCAAAAAATCCCTTTTTATCCCTCAGTCGACAACTTAGCAACCTTTTGCCTTGTATTCTTCTTTTGAATTCTTTAAGCCAATGGGAATATTTCTTATGATGTCACGCTCTCCATACTGCGATTTCATTGGCTGTTTTGTTTTCTTTGACAAAGTGTTGGTTGGTAGACATATATTTTCAGGCTTGTGTGCTTGGTCAAAAAGACCCGCACATAAACCATCGTCAAGAAGGACGGGCACGTCATACACATTTATAAGACAGATGCTGCCATTTATCGCCACTTTTACAATTTAGACATGTCCCTGAAGGGGTTGACAAGTGTTGAAACAAACCCATACATTAACCATAATTCCAATGAATTGGTTGACAAAGATGTAAACAAGGGCTGCTATGACAAAAAAAAACTAAACTCACCACAAAATGGGCTAGTATAGTGGCGGTGTGGCAATGCAGTACGCACTCGTTTTGGGTTTTGTTTTCTTTAAAAAAACACCAGTATTCAAAATTGGGAAGAATCGTAGGACCCATTGAAGGCCTAAACACTTGTTTGGAACGCAGGCCACTTCGTTTAGATATGGACATTTTGTTTAGTTAGTTTTTTAAATCGAAACACGCTCAGGGCAATTTCGAAAACAAGAATGATGTAAATGAATAATGAAAACAAGAATGATGTAAATGAATAGTGAAAACAAGAATGATGAATGAAACCAATGCGCACCCTCCATAATAATAACGTTCAATAGCAAAACCTACTAGCAACAAACTCTACGAAATGACGAAAAAATAACATTCCAAAAAAATTAAAATGCGCGCAACACCAGCGTCACCTACCAACACTGAATTTCGCCAGAAAATGCCATATAACCACAAAAAGTATTTATCGCCCTCTAGAAATCTGCCAAATCTTTGGCGACAGAAACACCGTTGGATTATTAAGGGCCCGTTCTCATGCAGGGCAAATGCCGGCTATCGGGAAAGAAAATCCCTCTGTAGGGAAAATTGCGGTGGCGAAAATGTACCCACTGCCTGGGTAGTAAAGATTTCATTACCCCCCATGATGCATTTCGGCTTTGGTGATCACTCACAACAAAAGCAAAAATGGCGAGCAAGTGGACCCATGCTGAAGTCGTTTTTATTAGCTTCGTATGACCATAAATATCTTTCTGGGAAGGCCAATTGTAAAGTGGAGTTTATTACTTTGGAAATCAAATGAATCCAGTTTTGTATTCGCAACAACCTCCTACTTTCTTCATCATCAATAAAATCGATAGATGTCTGTCCACGAATTTTTAACAAAAGAATTGTTTTTAGTAATTCTTGCAACGACATCGCTAACAAAGAAACGTTAAAAAGAACACAAGGACAAGATCTCGAAGCTCGAGCACCAAATCAAACAAGCAAACAGGATGTGACGTACCCATACGTCATTTCCGGAATGCCGGCTAATACATGTGAACGGGGTTATAAAGTTTCACGAGATTGCCGGCTAAATGCCGCCAATTTCCCAGCACATGTGAACGCGCACAGGCGGAAATTGAAATTTGCCGCCTTCATATGCTTATTAGCTTTTTTTTTTTAAATATGATAATGGCATTTTCTTTACCTTATTAAAGTTAAACTGGAAATTATTATTCCACAAAGAAACATTCTCTTCTGTGAGTTCCAAAGATAAGCTTGTTTTGTTGTTTTAGTCACAAAATTTTATTTTGCGAATGAATTTTTATCAAATACCTAAACTAGAACTTATTCTTTTGCATTTTCTTCTTCTGAACTACGAATCAATTTGTATTTTAAAGCACATGATTCATGCTAGTTTAATTTTACTCAACAATGGAATAAACTCAAGAATAAAAAGTTGAGACTGATAGGTAACAAAAGCACTTAAATTGCTCCCCTAATTGTTTTGAGCAGTGTAAAATATTTATCGTCTGTTCAATTTATTTTTAATTCACAGAATAATTTAAAATTGATATACCCACCTACTTTCAAAGAACGAACCACAAATCTTACAAACAAACAAGTGGGTCATACTGAAACATTCAAGTATTTATAAGTTTTCGAAAAATCACATACCCAAACATCTCTTCTACAACTTAATTTTTTTATATTAAAATTCGTTTACATCAAAATTTAAAAAAAATTATCTACCTCTTGTTATCTTCAAGGCATTATTTTCACTTTTTATGTCCTTTTTCAGGAACAGGTTAAATTTATCTAACAACACTACTATACAAAATTATATTTAAAGCGAAAAAATTTTAAGGCCACAACTTTAGAAGATTTTTAACATGAGTTAGGTCATTGAAAATATTATAACTGATTTTGAATTTTAAAATGCTGTCATTTAGAACGATGTCGACATAAAATATTCACGGAAGAATAAATACAAACTTAAGATTTAAAAAAAAAAAACTTTATTCAAAAATATCTGATACAATACAACAGTATTATAACCATCTCCTGCTACAGCACTTCACAAGTTGGTAACGTATTGAAAGCTGAAATAAAAATTAGATTAACTCTGCAATTCAATATTTTTCTGTCCGTAAACATTAACTAAACATTTAATAAAGGATTGAGAAAACTTAAGCTCTTACTATTGTTTAAATTCTAAATTGTCAGAAAATTATACGGAAGTATTTGCTTAATTCAGATTTTAAGGATAAGTTCACAGCCTCTCCAATGTGTAAAAATTTAAACTAGGCATCCAAATGGTGGAATTGCATTATATTGTAAGAGATTTTAGAAAAAGTTACTACTCTATTGGCGTTCTTTGTGAGTTTGCCCTTAAAAAGGAATTTTGCCCTTACACTTTAACTTTTAAAAAAGGCTTTATCGACATTAAATTTGGATTTTTAAGATTGCTCATTGATCATCATGTGTTCTATGCAGATGAATGACCCAACAAAAAAAAACTTGACAAAAAGAAATATTTCCTTTTGGCGACGTTTACATTATATAATATCCAAATTACATATCCTTCTATAAATAATTTAAATAATTAATTGTATAATTTAAATCAAAATCAATACCCTTTAAATGCATTAAATCGAAATTAAGTTTGAGTTAAATTTCTTTATAATTATAGTGGACAGTTGCTACATCACTTTCACTTTCTTAATCAAAAGTAGCATATAAAAGTCACCATTCACAAACCCATTCTGTTAGTTAAGAAAGCAATGAACACTAGAATTTTTTTTATATACATTCAGAGAATTTATATCATCATGTTCTTTCAGTAGCAGAACTGACAAAAATGTACTCATCATTGAAATTGGCTGATATATGCAATGCAATGAGGTATTGTTTAAGATGAATTAAAGCTGCACTAGAGCTACAGTATTGAAATAAAAAGTTTTGTATTGGATTATAATTCTCATCACATCACTCTTATAAACAAGAGTGACAACTGATTTCTGTTCATTAAAGTTAAAAGCAATAGAATGGCCACAGAATAAGTTATAAAAAATTAATAAGGATTCAGACTAACTTTTTGGTGGTTATCTGCTTCATCATTTCTTTTTCAAGAGTAGCAAATGAAGTCATCATTCCCAATTATGCACCTTTTTTTGTAAAATTTGATAAGTAATCAGGTAAGAGTAACCGTAAAACACATAAAATTGGCAAAGCAAATAAGCTGAAATCAGCAAATCACTTGAAATGAACAAATAGTGTGTTTCACTAGTTCAATACTAGTTTCAAGTTGCAGATTTAGAATAATACCATCAGACAATTTTTATCTTCACTTCTTTCAGTAGCAGAACTGACAAAAATGTACTCATCATAAATAGACTAAGGCCAAAAAAAAAATTATTACAGGAATAAAATATATTTACTTCAGAAGAAAATTGTCACCAGAATAATCAGGCATATGCTTGTTCAAACATCATTAGCAATAAATAAAATATAATACAAATAATAAAAACAATAAAGGTAGCAAAATCAGAATCTGTTATAACATCATTGAATTCAGAAACACGGACCAACATGTATTACACAGATCATCATTCAGAATACTAATAGTTGCAAAATCCAAAGCATTGATTAAGACATTAAGAGTAGACTTTTTTTTTATCAGACTACGATATCAGTCACAGGACTCAGCAGACCGTCGTGTATGTCATCATGTAAGCAAAATTATCTGCAAGGTTAATAAATTCAAGTTTTCTAAAATGTTCATTCCAAACATTTCATTCTAAATTTTATTGTTTTCAAGACATTGAGCTCTGAACTCTTTAGGAAAGGGCCAACATGATTTTGACAAATTCAGTTGCCAGATAAATTAAATACTAATAAAAGGGAAAATACTTATCTGAAACCACTACCATAACCAAGATTCAGATTAAGATTTATTTAAAGATCCTTCACAGTTAACCCTCATGACTTAACATCACAACAAGTGCGCTTTTCTGCTAATACTATGTTTACTACTTTGAACAACAATAGTTCTAATGCTGAAGTCTTTAAAATTTGAATGGAAAGCAATGGTGATCAGTTTATAAATTTGTATTCCCAAGCGCAACAAAAGCTAAAAATCATGTTGTATAATCAACAAAGGCTCAGAGTTAAAAAGCTCATTACAAAATCAACATTATATTTTTTGATTTTAGATGACTCATCATGGATATGGATACCTTCAAAACTCAACGAAATGTCACTTAAGAGGCAACAGAGAGTGCTCGATAAGAAAGGAGTATTTGCACTACCAGGCAACTACATAAACTTAGTATTATTAAAACACATACAAGACATCAGATTCCATTTTTTTTAAGATAAAATAAGTGAAATATGAACAAGAAATTATATTGAAATTTTTAACTGAAGCAACTACATAGACATTTGAAAATATATATTATTGCCAAGAGAACGGCATGCAATTTTGGGCTTATAATTACCAGAGGGCTAGAATATTCCTACATATTAGCAAAGAAAACATTTTAAAACAGCAGAATTTAACTAATTAGAAAGTAGTCAGTACGAACATTTCCTCAAAAAGGAAGAATCCTTTCAGTTCGCCCTAGTTCGTAAATTCATCATATCAATAAAACCAAAATTTAGACGAATACTTGCAAAATTCCAAATTTTCAGTATCTTAATGTACTGGCTCAATTGAGTACATGGCTATGTAATGGCCACAAACTCACCCAAGAAACCAGTTTTAATCTACTTCCGTTGACGAATCACACAGAGACAACCATGTCCCAGTAATGCTTTTAAGGAAGACAGCATGACATTACTAAATAAAGTGCAGTTATAAGTCATCAGATAAGGCGTAAGACTAATATGCTTCAAACATCAGCACAGTCAATCAGCTGAACTATAATATCATCACCTAGAAATGCACATCACTAAATATAAATTTAAACAATTAAGTATATCAAGCAGAAGAGCTGATGCAATTTTAATCAATATTTAAAGCTCATCAGGTATAACTAACATCAACGTTATAAGACAGCATCAGAATCTGTAATAACATCATAATTCAGAAACACGGACCAACGTGTATTACACAGATCATCATACAACTTGTTTTAAAAATTCCAACTAATCCGAGAAAACTTGAAATCAATTCCAGTACTAACACCTCCTTAGTAAGAAACTGAACTACCCTAAGTACAGTAAAAAGCTTTGTATACATAAATGTTTTAAGCAAACATTCAGACAACGAGATCAGTCATAGATTAATCAGCAGACCGTCGTGATATATCATCATGATAAAGAAAAATATAAAGGGTTCTTCTCTTTACTAGTTATCTATCTAGGGAGCAAAATTTGGCAAACAAATTTTGTGTACTGGCTCAATTGAGTACATGGCTATGTACTGACCACAAACTCACCCAAGAAACCAGCTCTAATCTACTTCCATTGACGATTCACAGAGACAACCATGTCCCAGTAATGCTTTTAAGGAAGACTAATGGGAAAAAGTACAAGTTCCAAGTGCTGACACCAGAATAGGGCGCAAAACAAACTCAAAATAAGCAGAGACAGTCAATCATCTGAATTATAATATCACTGAGAAAAAACACAAGGCATAAATTGTTGTATGTTCATCATACTCTTCTGATAATGAACTACAAATACATAATAGGATTAGGAATAAGAAAAAAGGAAAACAACTATCAGAATATGTAACAACATCATTGAAGTCAGAAACACGGACCAACGTGTATTACACAGATCATCATGATGCTTGATTATGATTAAGTAAACCATCCAAACAATAGGAACTAACTAAATTAGATAATTAAAATTTAACTAATTCGAAAGTAGTCAGTACGAACATTTCCTCAAAAAGGAAGAATCCTTTCAGTTCGCCCTAGTTCGTAAATTCATCATATCAACAAAACCCAAATTTGGAAAAAACTTTCTAAACTCTCAATACCTTAATGTACTGGCTCAATTGAGTACATGACAATGAACTGACCACAAACTCACCCAAGAAACCAGTTTTAATCTACTTCCGTTGACGATTCACAAAGACAACCATGTCCCAGTAATGCTTTTAAGGAAGACTAATGAGAAATAGTACAAGTTGTAAGAGCTCACATCAGATAAGGCGTAAGACTAATATGCTTTACATCAGCACAGTCAATCAGCTAAACTATAATATTATCACCAAGAAAGGCACAAATCACTAAAAATAAATTTAAACAAGAATAAGTATATCCAGCACAAGAGTAGATGCAATTTTATTTAATTTAAAAAGCTCATTAAGTATAACTAACATCAGGGATACAAGACAGCATCAGAATATGTAATAACATCATTGAATTCAGAAACACGGACCAACGTGTATTACACAAATCATCATACAGCTTAATTCAAAAATTTCAACTTGTGAGAAAACTTGAAAACAATCAGTACTAACGCCTTACTTTGTAAGCATACTGTTCTGTACATTATAAAATGAAACCACTTTAAGCTTAGTTAACACAAAATGCTTTAAAAGGAAAATTCAGATAACGAGATCAGTCATAGATTTATCAGCAGACCGTCGTGATATATCATCATGAAAGCAAAACATTAAGGTTCCCTCTTAAAAATACATTATATACATAAATACCATCAGATAAGACGCAAGACTAAACTCTTAATAATCAGCTAAGTCAACCAGCTGAACTAAAATATCACTGCTAACAAATGCACAAGAGCCAGCAATCACTGATTCAAGCATGAGATAATAATAAGAAGAGAAATCAAAAATTTACCACATGGAAATACAGTATACTGGCTCAATTGAGTACATGACGATGAACTGACCACGAACTCACCCAAGAAACCAGTTTTAATCTACTTCCGTTGATGAATCACAAAGACAATCATGTCCCAGTAATGCATTTAAGGAAGAAGGCATGGCAGTACTAAAAGAAAATACAGTAGTTACAAGTGCTCACATCAGATAAGGCGTAAGACTAATATGCTTTAAAAATCAGCACAGTCAATCAGCTGAACTATAAGATCATCACCAAGAAATGCACAAATAACTAATACTATATAATAAACTTAAACAAGCTGTTACTTAGAATAGCAGATGCAATTTTAATAAACGTTAAAAGCTTATCAGCTATGACTAACATCAGGTTATTTTTATCTTCACTTCTTTCAGTAGCAGAACTGACAAAAATGTACTCATCATAAGCAGCAAAGCCGATACTTAATTTGGGTAACCAGTCTATTGCCTCCAAACTAAACAGGCAAATATTAATTATTCAAGTAACATCAAAGCACAAAAGTTAAATGGTTAAAAGGCAGCATCAGAATATGCAATAACATCATTGAAATCAGAAACACGGACCAACGTGTATTACACAGATCATCATACAGCTTAATTCAAAATTTTCAAATAACCTGAAAAACCTTGATGGTATCCTATTAACACTTTGCATACACAACATACGTTAAGTCTAATAGTCAGATAACGAGATCAGTCATAGATTTATCAGCAGACCGTCGTGATATATCATCATCTAAGCAAAACACAAAGGGCTCCTTTCGTTGGGCAATGAAACAGTAAAAAAGTAACACAAATGAATTGTGCCCAAACAACATTAGATAATACAAAAATACTAATTAATAGTCAGCAGGCAATTAGCCGAACTATAAGCATCATTGTGAACAAATGCACAAGAGTCAGCAATCCTCGATTCAAGCATCAGATGATAAGTATAGAAATATAAAATTTGCCACTTGGAAATTTCGTGTACTGGCTCAATTGAGTACATGACGATGAACTGACCACGAACTCACCCAAGAAACCAGTTTTAATCTACTTCCGTTGATGAATCACAAAGACAATCATGTCCCAGTAATGCATTTAAGGAAGAAGGCATGGCAGTACTAAAAGAAAATACAGTAGTTACAAGTGCTCACATCAGATAAGGCGTAAGACTAATATGCTTTAAAAATCAGCACAGTCAATCAGCTGAACTATAAGATCATCACTAGAGGCACATTTAATATTTTGATGTGAAATATATAATAAGAAAAAAAATCAACTTAGTATCAGAATCTGTAACAACATCATTGAAGTCAGAAACACGGACCAACGTGTATCACACAGATCATCATGATGCTTGACTATGATTAGTACACCGTCCAAACCATAGCTTAAGAAACAACTAAAATACACTGAAACTTGTTAGAAGGTAGTCAGTACGAACATTTCCTCAAAAAGGAAGAATCCTTTCAGTTCGCCCTAGTTCGTAAATTCATCATTTTAATAGAAAACCATAACATTCAAATATAAAGATAAAATATTCAGTCTTAGTTACAAATTTCAATGTACTGATTCAATGTTAGAAACTTGTTAGAAGGTAGTCAGTACGAACATTTCCTCAAAAAGGAAGAATCCTTTCAGTTCGCCCTAGTTCGTAAATTCATCATTTTAATAGAAAACCATAACATTCAAATATAAAATATTCAGTCTTAGTTACAAATTTCAATGTACTGATTCAATTGAGAATATGGCGATAAAATAACCACACCTCACCCAAGAAACCAGTATTTAACTACCACCTTTGACGATTCACAGACAACCATGTCCCAGTTAATGAAAAGACAGTAAAACTGCAAGTTGTAAAAAAAGCAAGATGCTAATATCAAATTAAGCAAAGACAAAAAATACTAATATTCAGCACAGCCAATCAGACAAACCAATATCACTACTTAGAAAACAGAAAGAACATACAGGCTGAGAATACCATCAAATAAAAATGAAGGATTCAGACAAACTTTGGTGGTTATTTTGCTTCATCATTTCTTTCTCAAGAGTAGCAAATAAAGTCATCATTTTTAATTATTACTAAGTGCTAAAAAAATGCAAAATATAATTCAAATATATTAATACAACCAATAAAGGTTATTTTTTAAGATCAAAATAATTTCCAAGAAGAAATTTCGTTTGTAAGAAGGATGTAAATTCATTTTTAGCAACAAAATGGTTAATACAAGTAAACTTAAACAGTTTACAACAAGTGCATTACATCAGGTAAGGCGTAAGACTAAAATACATTGAATCAGCACAGCAAATCAGCTGAACTATAATATCATCACTTGGAATGCACTAATACTGTATTTTTAAGTAACCCATATAGAATACCATCAGACAATTTTTATCTTCACTTTTTTCAGTAGCAGAACTGACAAAAATGTACTCATCATAAGTAGACTAAGGCAGAATAAAAATATGGTGGAACCGAAAAAAATTCACATTTACTTCAGAAGAAATTTGTCACCAGAATTATCAGACATATGCTTGTTTAATCATCATTAGCAATAAACATAATACAAATAACTGAAACAAAAAAGTGGCAACATCAGAATCTGTAATAACATCATTAATTCAGAAACACGGACCAACGTGTATTACACAGATCATCATTTAGAATAATGGTTGCAAATTCTAGCGCAATCATAAGGAGACTTTACCTGTTGTTTTCTTATAAGAATATGAAATCAGCCTTAAAATTCAGAAGACCGTTGATTATGTTATCAGATTAGTATAATTATGTCAAAAGTTAAATAATAATAAGCCTCATCTACAGAAGCAGGTTTAAAGCGCTTCCATTGATGATTTAACATATGGTAATAGTTAATCATAAAATACAAGTTGCAAGTGCTCACATCAGAATAGGGCGTAAGACTAATACTTAAAATCAGCACGGATAATCAGCTGAACTATAATATCATCACAATGAAATGCACCTTTAAAATAAAGTAGTAATGAAAACCATATCCAGCTATTGCAAGCAGGGCATCTATTTTTAAAAATAAACTATTTCCAACTTCTTTGACTTTTCCCAAACCAAAAATAAGAATTAACAGGAATCACACTTTAAAAAGTTGATTTTTTTCAATCTTGCGTCATTTGATGAAGCGAGACTTAAGAATCTGTTACCAATGCTAAAAGTTAATTAAACTTCTCTCACGCCCTCGTAAAAAGTCAAGTCAAACTATATATATATTAGTCTACTTTCAATTAATTCAATAGATTGGGAGGGGGGGGGATGTAAAAAACTTAATGAAATTTTAACAAAATTAATATTTTGGTTTCGCAAAAGAACATTATGAATTAAATAATTATACCCATATAACAAACCCATAATATACCCATATAACAAAAAGAACAAATTGATAATCATAAAACCTAATTTTTTTAGGGGTATTCTAGATGGGTAGACACCTGTGTTATAATAACAGATAAGATTTTAATTCAACTAGCATTTATTTTTCAGTAGCAGATCTGACAAATGTTTACTGACCATAAACAAGTGACAAACAGATAAAATTTATTATTAAAGTCTTCTTATACCCCCAGAATATGTGTATGATTGCCTCAGAAGAAATATCTTTCATCAATAAAGTAAGACATATGCTTGTTAAACATCACCAGCAATTAATAAACTTAATGCAAGCTTAGAAATTTAAAGAAATCACTATATTAAAACTAGCACTAATGCTCAATCAGAATTTGTAATAGCATCATTGAATTCAGAAACACGGACCAACGTGTATTACACAGATCATCATTCAGCAAAATAGAACATAAAAAAATTAGATAGTGTTATAGATATATAAAGAGGGTTTTAAATAGTTATTACTACAACGATAATCAAATAAAAACTAGTGTGAAACGTAATAACCCTAATACTACTCAACTTGGGTACTATTGAGTACTTCAATACTATTCAACAAGGGTAATGCTTCGCCTAAGATATACTTGTTCAATCAGATAACGATATCAGTCACAGAATTCAGCAGACCGTCGTGTATTTCATCATACATACAATCATGTTCCAGATAACATTCAGAAAATTTGTATGTTATAAGATTACTGAATGTTGTTCAATAAAGACTTTTCTATTCAAGATTTAAGTTGATATTAAAAGCTTAATAAATCTAACTTGAGACATTAATGTAAAGAAACCCTAATAGCTTAAAAATCAATTTAGGAATTAATTATAAGAGATAACTGTTAATGAACTCAGAGTTAAAAAGCTCGTATGTATAATCAACATAATTTTTCTGATTATAAAAACTCATCATTGATCTTTTCTAAAGTTCTGCTGTGACACGAATTAGCTAACAATGGCTCAGAGTTAAAAAGCTCGTAAATGTAATCAACACAGAATTTCTGTAACATTATATTCATCATTGCCATTGCTTTTTTGAACAATAACCAGGTAATTTTAATTATGACAACAATGTAGACTTAATTTTTAATAAGGCTCAGAGTTAAAAAGCTCGTAAATATAATCAACACAAAGGTTCTGACAACAAAAACTCATCACTGCCCAAAGATAAACAAAATTTTACAACAAAACTTTGTACAAGTAAATCTATATTTGAATGTAACCAAAAAACAACCTATTTGAAGCTAGTTGGTTGTAATCTGTACAATATTTAATATAAATGGAATTAACTGCTTTTATGAATCTTTTAAATTGTTTTAGAAATAAATATTTTGGAAGTTGAAACAATCTTAATTGAATGAATAATCAGGTTAGATCCAAGTTATGCCTCATTTACAAGATTATTATCATAGGATAATCATAAGTAGCAAATAAAGTAATCATAGGCAAACTATAATACATTAACAGTCCAGTGAAAGAATTTTTCAGATAGAGCTAATAGGATGAATCATTTAAGATCATTCGTGGCTTCCTCATCATTGAAAATTATAAGTAACAGGGTGGTAACAAAATCCTTGAAAAAAAAGTTCCCTGATATTTCCATGATTTCCCTGATAATTTCATAAAAAATGCCCCGATCTTACAATTACTTTTTAGTTAAGTTTGAATTATTGTCATACTAGAGCTACACGAGAGCTATTGGCAACGGCGTTGTAATTTAGAACCACAGTCAAGTGACGAGCTGACACCTGAGTAGGCACCCAACCCAACCATTAAGGGCGACATCATACGCAGCGTTGAGATTTTGGAGCATATTTGACGTTTGATAATAATTTAGTTTTTTGCTTCTGTGTGATGAAGATAGTAGAGTTTACTTTTGTAGCTCCGGTTCAGGCCAATTGGACCAACCAGAATACTTTCTTTTGATCAAGAAGTGTCCGCTAGTATAGTGATAGCAAGAACAACCTAAACCTGCTGTTTAAATAATCCGAAATGGAAAAAAATTCCCTGATATTTTGCTAAATATGAAAAATTCCATGATTTTCCAGGTTCTGTTACCACCCTGAATAAATTTCAAAACGGTACATCTTGCACATGGGGAACAGTTAATAAATGTTATAGGATAATCATAAGTAGCAAATAAAGTAATCATAGGCAAACTATATACATTAACAGTCCCGTGAAAGATAATTTTTCAGATAGAGCTAATAGGATGAATCATTTAAGATCATTCGTGGCTTTCTCATCATTGAAAATTATAAATAAGTTTCAAAACGGTACATTTTATACATGGGGAACAGTTAATAAATGCTATTAGACTGAATAATTGAAACTTCTAAATGAAAATGCCGTTTTTAAACAGTGCCTTTAAAAAATAAATTATATTTTTTTAATTAATCATATCTAGAAGTGTTAAAGTCGTCTATTCTTGAAATACTAATTTACAATACAGCGGCTATGTAGTTTTCAAAACTTGTGTAAATTTTAAGACAGAATAAAATTCAACAAAGAAATTTTGTGAGGGAACTACGGAACAACCAAATTATTTTATCATTTGTCGTACGAGGAACCCATGGTACTTTACCTGTTTTATAACCCAATCTGAACATTTTGTTAAACAGGGAGTGTCGACAGGAAGAAATTTCCCAATTAAGGGTTATTACTAAATTATTAAGTTGGTACAATTATTATTGATTATGCAGTAAGTTTTTTTTTTAAAGAAATTGAAATTTTTATCTGAAACTAAAACCCAGCAATATAAATTTAATTTTTCTAGCAAAAAAATGCACTTAAATTTCATTGATAGGCTACTTAAAAAATGTAAGAAATAAATTTGCAAATTTAAATTATTTTTATAATGTGTAAAAAATTATATGCATTTCTATAAGATTACAGTGTTTAACTAGAGACACAATGAAAACTAGGTACATTTTGAAAAAGTAGCCAGTCCCATAGAGCCAATACATTAGTTCTGAAATCCCAATTATCGCAAAAGTATTGCTTTGTAATGCTGAAATTTTTCCACCAGGTACGAGAATCACAATAGCAGCAGAAATTTGTAAGCGAAGTAGCCTAGGGTTATTAAAAAACCAAAAATATTCTGAAGATGCCATATTCATACTTTAAATAACTGGATGCTATTTTCCTTTCAAATTTGTTTTATTTGATGCAATGGCGATTCTCATACTACCTTGTGAAAAAAATGCTTGAATGCCAAAATAACTTTTGCAGAAGTTTGAATTACAAAACTAATCAATTAGCTCTATGGAACCGACCATCCCTTGAAAAGAAATTGTCTGGGAACTACGGAACAAGCAAATTATTGGACATTTGCCGTACGAGGAACCCATGATGATGTACCTGTTTTATAACCCAATCTGAACATAGTGCTTAAGGTGGGAGTGTCAACAGAAGGCATACAATTACAAAGCAGTCATAGGTGTTTTGATGTATTAGTTAAATGAAATACGAATCAGATAGAGCTAATATGATCAAATCATTTGTGATCATTTTTAACTTTTTCATCATACAAAATTAAACAGACTCAGTTTTTAGATACACGTTAAGACACTATCTTTGGCTTAAAGTTGCTGATAGGATTTTTACTGACAGAAGTATGGGAAGCATTCAAGAGACAGCAGCATGCTCTTTTTCATTTTTAACAGACTTTCTCACTTGGCGGCTACATTTTATGAAGAGTGTATTTCAAAGCTTGTTCACAGATCAGGCAAATGCTGTATATCGTCAATTTGATTATGTAGAGAAATAAGCAGTATTGTAACTTACCTATGGTACTAAAATCTTTTGTATATTGACCAGTCTATTCTTTACAGCCCATCGGAGGTTAAAAAAAAACCACATATACGCAAAAAACGTTGCTTAAAATCAAAGTTAGTCTTGTCCCTTAGACTCAACACAAGTAACAGGTGGGAAGATCCCCATAAAAAGCAATAGCTTTAAAGCGAAACCTTTGCAGAAAGGGGTTAAATAAAGGGGCAACCCCTTAAGCCATATAAAACTAAACTTTTACTAAGAGCCTTACATAAAATTACGTGATTAACCGAAATAAACGGTGTACAGTTGATTGGGTAGAAATATAGACAGTGTATGGGAACTACGGAACACGTAAATCAAAGCTAATTTACTGTACGAGGAACCCAATATTTTTTATACCTGTACTTTAATCCAACATGAACAAATGGTTAAGTTGGGAGTGTCAACAGGATGAAAATTTAAAAAATAATTTCGAAAACTGATAGATGATATCAAGAACGATATTTCACTATCTATGAAAATAAATTCACTGAAAAACTAAATCTTCTAAAAGGAAATCTCACTTTTACATAAATGTTTTTTTACTAACAAATTTAAGATGCACATATTTTACCATTACAACCCTGAAAAAGTATGGAAACACTTAAATCAAATAACTTACCTCAATACAATCTTTAGACGAGTCCGGTCAACGAAACCTAGCTTCTGCAACTTCAAGAAGAGCATCTGTTTAATGCCTGTTGAGAGTTACTACCGACTTGGAATATATCATCGAAATTACGGCTTTAAGGGGAGAAGATAAATATAACTTAATCTCAATTTGGGTAAAAATAGATTTAAACAACTGAGCATGCAATTTTATAATACAAGAAAAGTTAACATTTTATTACTTGCTAGTTCATAAAAGTGATGTAAAGAAGTCAGTTTATCTCTTTAAAAAGTTTTTACTTCTAGTCTAGAACCATTCAATATTTAAACATATTGCTTTACCTCTTAAAAACACCGAATTCTAGAAAATAGATAAGGCCACATATATTAGGAGTTGGATACAGTTAACAAAAAAAAGCCGAATCTTAATTTTCAGTATAATAATTAAACTGAATCGGTTCCAAAACATAATTACTTTGAGAATAAAATGAGTTAATATAATATTGGATAATAAAATTCACAAAAGTTTTAAATATTTTGTTCAAGAACTATGGACCAAGCAGACAATTAGTATCTGTTGAACGAGGAACTTGCTTAATATACCTGCACTGTACCTCAATCTGAATAAAATATCCAGACCGACTCGCGTGACAGGTTAAAATTTAGAGAAGTTTCCAAGATATATAGTCGTGTCTGTTTATTGGAGACTTCATCCAATTGAATCTACAATTGTCGAAGCCACCAACCAAAGAACAGGCCGGAGACCATATCTCGGTTATACTTCGAAGAATGCAACTAGACTTATTTTTAAAAACCTACAAAAGAAATTTGAAATCTAAACTGTTATATTAATTTTCTCTATAGAGTTTATTACCAAAAACGACAAATAACTAATACTTACAGCTCTTGATCACCATAACCATGCTGTACAAAGAACTTACCCAATATTTTTCCGATTCAAAGTTGTAGTTAATCGGTTCAATCTTCAGAATAAATTTTCTTGCACCTAAATACATATTAAGAAAGCTATGGGGGAAATAAGGAAATGTAATGCAACACAAAAAACACAATTTCGTAACAAGTGCAAGAAATTTATTAATCTGCATAATGGTAACATTTAAAATACAAAAATAAGGTTTAATTTTAGAAGAAATCTGAGTTACAACTTGATGATCAATTAGAACAAACTATTGAGTCGCATTTCCTGATGCAAACTTAAGATGGGCAGCATCCCATAAAATTATAGCATTGCGCTCTTGCAAAGTTAATTAATTTTAGAGTTTTTTAACTTTAAAAGTTTCTTCATACACTTGCAATATCGAGGAAAAGACGTAATAAATCGCTATACTGGCATCCCCTCCCGAAACGATGACAACCTTGAAAATTATTTTTCGCATAAGAGTCCTGACAACAAAGATGAAAACAATTTTCTAACAACAATGCAGAAGGAAAAACATGAAGATTACATCAACTTGCCCCACTAAAGTTCCGGAATCCTGTGATCTAAAAAAAGTTCCTTCCTCGAAAAGATGGTTCTTTTCTGCTCGTCGGCAATATGGCGGCGTCGCTTTTTCTTAACACTTGGAACATCATGAGAAAAAAAAGGCTTAGCTTAACAAGCCGAAAACTAGGAACGTCGTTAGAACTTGACATTATCTCCCCGCTCTTACCAAAATTGAGTGACCATTTACTTGATTTTCTTTTAAGAATAGAGATACCAGAGGCTGCAACGTAGGCAGGCGGGAGCGTGTTAGGCCTAAGCCTTCATCTCGCACTCGCGGGCAATGTGGCCGACCTCGCCACACGTGTAGCACTTATTGGGCCGGTTGGTGGAGCAGTTGCGGGCGATGTGTCCCTTCTCGTTGCAGCGGTAGCACACGGTGTCTTCGGAGTCACCACCACCGCCGCCGCCGCCCTGGTTGTTGCCCCCTTCCGGGCAGTCGCGGCTGATGTGGCCGGAGTCGCCGCACGAGTAGCACTTGCGGTCGTCGCGCGAGTCCCGCTCTCCAGGGCAGTCGCGGGAGACGTGGCCGGACTTGCCGCACTGGTAGCAGCTGATGCGGCGCTCGTCCTGGTCGCACTCGCGGCTGATGTGGCCCGCCTTCCCGCAGGTGTAGCAGGTCTTGTCCGACTCGCGGCATTCCCTCGCGAAGTGGCCGCTGCGCCCGCAGTTGTAGCAGGAAACTCGGGAGGAGTTCCTCGAGTCGCCCCGGTAGCCGCCGCCCCCGCGGCTGTCTCCGCCGGATGGGCAATCCCGGGCGAAATGCCCGGTCTTGTGGCATTTGTAACATTCGCTGGAACTCATTTTAAAAAGATTTTGGATGTTCTAAAACTTCTTGATTGCGTTGCACGTGAAAGCGTCCACCGAGCCGAAGTACCAAGAGAATGTTGCCAGATCATAAGTTTTTACACAGCGGCAAGAAATAATTATTATGTTGCCAAACTCAAAGTTGTAAAAAAAGAAACGAATTAGGTTTGGTTTGCTTTGGTTAGTTTTATATTATAAAACAATTAAATGAACTTATTTGTTGGTATAAAATAATTTTAAATGAATGACTGAAATGGTTTCAACAATTTTACATTTTTACTACACTATAATAAAGATTTTCGGATCCGGGAAAAAATACACGTTTTATCCAGTTTTATCTTTTACTTCAAATTTTATACCTACCTCATAACTGCAATTTTATATAACATTTAAATAAATCTTAATTTTTAAAAATGATTTTCATTCTTTTTATTTCTTACTTTCAAAACAAAAAACCTTTGCAAAAATAGGTTTATAGTGTTTGGTTTGTCGCACTGCATTTAAGTAGCATTTTGAGCTATTAATGACGCTTCGGTGACTAAGCAGATCAAGTTTTGCAGTTTTAAATAACTGCTAAAAACCTATGTTTCTAGATTTGTTGGGGGAAAAACTCTCGCTAGTGGTATACATAAGACATTGGTAACGTGTCTCGTAATTTTTGAAACGTCGTTATATGAAAGCGACACCAATACAAACCTAAAAGTGTGATATTGGATCATAACCAGGGTCAGACTTCAGAAAATGCCTATGTAACCCTCAAATAAAAATTCTAATATTTGTTCGAATGGTATGCTGAATTGCTATAATATGTTGTTCATGCCCCTCTACCCTGCAAATTTACTTGCATTCAGGGAATACTAAGAAGTAGAAAATATGTATTACCAGATAAAATTATATATATTTATGTATCAATTCCTTGTATAAGGGACGTATTTTCACCATTCCAAAGTTTATAAAAGAAACTACGATTAACGAAAAGTGGGCGAAGGCCTGCATATTTCGAAGAATGATCTATAAGGAATTAGTAGTAAATGTGGTGGATCATCCTGTAAAAATATATCGATAAAAAAAACGCTATTGAATTCATGTTGCTTGTTTTACAAATAAGTACACATTGGATACGCGAGCGACTTACAATTTTTTATTTTTGAGATTTTGTGAGAATTAAAATCCTTAGTTGAAAGATAACTGTAAAGAGAAGATATAGTTGAGACTTTAATAGAAGAAACGTAACGAAGCGGCAGATCATAGTTAAAAACATACCAAAGCTGTATCAATAAAAAAAATAATCTACAACAGCAATTAGCAACGTTAAAGCAAAATAATGTTCGAAAAATCGCCAAGTGAAAAAAGCCAAGTGTTATGAAAACCATATCAGAGGAAAACACAGTAGGGTCACAGTTTGGCCACAAGCAATAGGATGAAATATTTCCACAAATATTTAAATAAACTAGTAATTTCTAAATAGATTAAAACTAGTAATTTAATAGTAAAAAACTAATATTTAAATACTTAATCAATATTCGTTGAGTTTTTAAATACTGTTGTGTATTTAAGAGGGACTGTCAGTCCCATAGAGCTAATGCAACGTTTGCAAAAGAATTGCTTTGCCATATTATCCCATTTTCACCAGTTATGGGAATCACCATAACATCAATTTAAAACAAAATTTTAAAGAAAATAACATGCGGTTACTTAATTATTAATTGATAAAGTTTTAAAATAGTATCGCCATCAGCTGATTATTTTGGGGCATTTTAAAACTTTATATAATTAAATAACTAGATAACATTTTTGTTTCAAATTTCGTTGATTCCCATACCTGGGGAAAAAGGGCTAACATGGCAAAGCAATACTTCTGTGGTGTAAGTTGTGATTCCAAAACTAATGCATTAGGTCTATGGGACTGACAATCCCTCTTAATAAATTCTTAACGAAATTCATGTTTTCTATTTCAATAAATTATCTTGTTTTAATATGGAACTATTTGCATGCACAGAAGTATCCTCTCAGTAGAAAATTTACACTTGATCTTATCTGGTTGTCGCCGAGTATAGCAGCATTTGAGTGAGTAAATTGTTTGTCAGAGTCAATAATTTGAACTCATTTAATACATTCATTGTATGAATTTCTCAGGGTGACATACATTCTTTTCATTGTTCTCTTGAGAATTACTTACAAAAAAAATTGGGGTTCATTATTATAGTCATGAATGGTCACATTGAATTATTAAAAATTATATCGATACCTTCTTAATAATTACATTGAATAAAAAAGACTAATAGCATAAATAAATACTAGGATACAGTTTAGACATAAAATACAAAAAGTTTATTAAGCACATATAAAAATATACATAAAGCCATAAAAATACACATATGAATAAGCCCGATGAGAGACATACAATGTTTAGTCATCCAATAATCACTTGTTACTCTAGAAGAGATAAAAAAACATTTTATAATTATTTTACAAAATTGTTCAACTTAATTAAATAGTAGAAATGAACTGATGTTTTAACACAAACATTTACTTAAATAACGATAAAGTAAAAAAAAATACAGCACAAAGTTGAGCAATGTACACACAATTTGAAAAAAAAAAATCAATTTTCAGATTTCATATAATTATACATTTTATGATGATATATAAAATGTCCAGTTTAACAAAATTTTATTTGGATCTGTTTTTCAAGTATATGCTTCAGTACAATAAGAGACTATAATCTTTTTTGTTGCTGCTCAAAACTCAAAAGCAGATAAAATATAATTATCAGCTCTATTGTGTATTCAAGAATTTTTCTTATTAAATTAGTATTAACTGGTTAACTGGCCACAAGAATTAAAACCAATAATAAGCTTGTTTCAAGTGGTGAAATACCTGAACCTATTATAAACAACAGTAAATAAGACAGGCAAAAGTACCACACCCAATCCTGGTATTAAAGTTTTTTTTTTAGAGCCAAGCAAATTTTTTTTCGATTTCTATGAACCACAAATTGAGTCCAATATTTAAAAAATACAGCTCTTTATATGAGTCACTGCAACCGTGGGTGAAAGTTGGCCAAAATTACAGGTCCGAAAAATTATTTTATGGTTCCCTCCCGTTCAGTACACTGCTGCAGTATTTTCAAAAATACTGAAATCTGTTACTACGGAGAACTTTCACCTGTGACCCCAACAAAATTTCAATAGGGTTTGAACTAGACGTCTCATAATTTCAACAAACATTTAAATTAATAGTCTTAAAAATAACACTCTTTTGGCATGGTAATACATTAAAATATTTCCTTAAATTAAAAAAAACCTGATTGCTCCACATATTTGAATTTGTTTAATAAAGACTGTTTTGAAAAATATACACTCACAAAATTTATTCTTCAGAGACTTTGGCATTTTTAACAATCCAAGGATGCTCTAGCATTGCGGTCAAAGTCATTCTGTCTGCAGGATTTTTTTTAAGAAGCTGAAAAATGAAACCATTGTAATATTGTAAACTTATACATTACAAGCTGAATTCTAGACAAAACATATCTCTGCATCCTTTAAGTGAAAGGAAGTAATATATTAGAAATTAATAAAGTACTGTATACTTTAGAATTTTATACCTGGTTCATACCCTATCTATGATAATGAAATTCGGAGTGTAGCAATGTAAATTCATGAAGTAACAAGGAATAAAATTGAATATGTGTGTTTATTATTCTAGTGACCCCACTGAACTTCAAATAATGAAACAGAATTTTCTCTGGGAAAGAATGTATTGACGCCTATAAAAATGTCGGAACTGTTTGATGGATCGTCACGACATTAACGGAGAGTTATTAAGAACTTAATATTATAACATTTTAGAGATTTGTGCGATATATTACATGTATACAAGGCCCAACTTGTCCCAGTGGTTCTCAAATGGTTAAGTAACAATAAAATTTAGACATAACTAACAAAACAAAAACAATGCACCCCAGTTTTAGACTATCCCTTTCAATGAAGTTCCCCGATTTAACAAAAGCTCAACAAACACAAAGGCCCCTCTCCTTCGGCCACTTAAGACAGATCAGCAATAAAATGAAAAAGCTTATGCATCTTCCCTATCGAGATTTGAAAGAATGGCACAAGTGATGATTATGATCCAACTTCATTTTAGTTCTTGACATAATTGTTCAGCTATTTTACTACTGCGATATAGGTGTGTTATACAGGGTTTTTATAAAAACTAGAATTTAAATTGTCTAAATAGAAAATATTTGTAAGATATTTGGCATAAAATTTTACTGAAATGAAAGTATTTATTGTTCTTAAAATTTCCCTGTGAATAATTTGTTAACTTTAAAATCTTGCTGTCATTTTTTACAATATTGCAGAACTGTAGCAAAACTTTTGTTATACTATGAAATAATGTGTGCAAGAATGAGAAAGTCAATTTTGTTACTTTTTTAAAGCTTTGTGATACTGTGTGCACTGAATGATGTACATTGGGCCTTCTTAACTGGACTATGTTTAATTGGATCTCTAAATAACCGTCTAAATTCTTTTATCCTCAAAATGTACAAATTAGCTGCAAATGACTTGTTTCTTTATCAAACCCCAATAATGTGATGCTGATTTAAATAATGGAGAAACTATGTGGAAAGTTTGTGATCTAATATTCAAAAAAATTTACTGATTTTTTAACGGTAAGCAACTTGTAATGTTTTGATACATTGAATAAAATGGCCTCTTATTTTAATCATGTAATTATTTATAACACAAGGATAATTAATGCATACATGTGAAATCAAACTACAGCTAAACCTTAATTATTTTCACTCCTCTGGTTTAAACGGATTTTTGCTTAAAAAATTTGCCTTAAATCCCATTTAAGCTGGGTAAGAGGGTGTGTACTGAATTCAGAGGTAAAATTTTTTAAAGTAGAGTTGTAAGACATATATTTTAATATCCAAATTTTGAGTTGGACTATGAAAATTGTAATTGAACCTTTTTGGCTGTGTTATCCTATTATTAGTAAAAATCTTTATAGTATTCTGCATGACTAATTTATAAATATTTTTCTTCTATTAGGGGTTTACTACGTTTTCATTTTTGCCGAAGCGGCAGCATCTCCATTGAAAAGGAGAAAATGTCTCGCAATTCCGTAAAAAAATTCAGTCCTTAAGGGTTTAAAACTACCAAACCTTGATCCTAAACAAACAACTAAAAGGGTCATACTTTTAGAATGAAATCTCTGGCTCCTGAAGAAACATGCTTCGGGAACTCGACAGCAATCTTCCTGATCTTGGCATACGTATCTTGGGTCGACTCTGACTCGAATGGGGGCTTTCCCACCAAGAATTCATAACACAGGATACCGAGGCACCATAAATCTACTGTCGAGTCATATGTCTTATGGTCCAACATCTCTGGAGGCAGGTAGTCTAGGGTGCCACACATAGTCTTGCGTTTCATGGAGGGCGCATGGACGGACCATCCAAAGTCGGCAATCTTTATTTCGCCGGTGAGGCTCAAAAGAAGGTTTTCGGGTTTGATGTCTCGATGGATGACTTTGTTAGCATGGCAGTAGATGAAGGCTCGGGCCAGTTGGGCCATGTACTGCGGAATAAAAAATAAAGAATTTTAATTAATTGAATATCAATTACTACACAGAGAAAGCACTGTTTGTGTCAATTTCCACAAATATAAGAACTGATTAAAGTATATCATTCTTTATTACTGTGGCGTGCCACCAGTACGGACTTTTGTCTTAAGTTCTACTTCACTACATCTACCTTTTTTTCTCTGTCACTTAAACCGAAATAGTATTCAACCAAACCTAAATTAAATAGATAAAATTCATTGTACAATAGTAAATTCTTTTATGCAAATTTCAATGTTTATTTAAACCCTATCTCTAACCCCTTGTAGTTGTTCCCAGTTCTTCACACGCATAAGCGTTGTCAATAGTGGTTCTTGCTGATAATGTAAATAAATGTTCTAAGTTTATTTTGATTAATTCCTGGCCATAATTACTGATTAAAACTAAACCACCACCAACGTAAGCAGACGTCTCACAACTTCTGAATAGTTCATGAAAGCCTGATATACTTCACCTCGTGTGACTCATCGCCAGCGGCTTCATTACCAACAACCCTAAATGGCATAATATCAAGTTAAATAAAACGTAGGTGCATAACAGAGAGAAGTATTTACAAGTCTTCTACTTTTATACGTTCAAAGCCCATTTTTATAACTCCCAAACCACAATATCAAAATATTTCACTAAAAATACAATACAAGTGGCAATTTAATCAGTAGAATTTTATTGATGACAACAAAACGACTAGAACTACATGTCTTCATATCCCAACAAGTACATATTTAACTTTTCATGAAAGCTAATTAATTTTTAGGGATCTTTAAGGTTTACAAAGTATTAACTATTTCTCTGATCTATAGATCTATTTATAAGAATCTGTGTGTTAGTACAGTCCCAACTCTTTTATCCGGCTGCAATTTCATCGTTACCTTCTATACACCAACGACCTAGGTTGATATTTGTTTCATGAACTCGAACGTTTGATTACCTACAAGCTATGGCTTGAAGCTACTTACAAGGAAACAACACATGCATAATTTTTAAGAATTATGTGAGCAAATCATTAAAAGAATATGTAAACAAATAAAGCATGTCCTAAAGAAAACCCCTTAAAGAAAAAAGTACATAAAATGTTACAGTTAAATTTCTTTGATTTACATTTTCTTTCATTTCGTAGTATGTAAAATATTTAATCAAACCATGAGGCTAATTTTTAAAAAAAATTACTGACCATAGTTTTAGTTATTAGTATAAGTAAAATTGCACTTAAAAGTTTCTAAATTATAGAAAATGTACTTTTGATAAAACAATATGCATTTGTAGTTCAAATAGGTTTTTGAAAATTGTATATATGTGAAAATACACACATGTTAACATTACAAATTAAAATTTAATTACAGATTGGTTTTGTGTTGGCTAGATATAAAATATCTAGCCAAAACAAAACCGATCTGTTAAAAAACGCACCTCCTAATTAAAAACGGAAAGCATTTAAACAATAATAAAACGCATTTTGTTTATCTGCAAAACACAAATCAACCTATGCACCAGTTAAGATTTCAATGCACTGAAAAAGGTAATCTTGACTTTCATTTTTATTTTATAAATAATAACTAATATTTTTGTTTTGCAGTTGAGACTTTTAAGAATTTAATAATTACATCCGCAAAACAAAAAGAACATGCAGTTGAAATACAGTCGAACTCCGTTAACGTAAACTCGAAGGGAACACCGAAACACTTTGTGGTAACCGTAAGGAATTTTTTTTTAAGATTGTCTTCTACATCTGAGAAAGTTACAAGATCTCTCATGATTCGTCAGTTTTAATCCAATTGCTGTCCAGTGAATAGTTCATAACACACAGTATAGAATTAGTAATTCAATTAATAAAGTTCATTTGGACTAGTACAAACTATAGAAAATTAAATTTTTAAGGAACAGCATTTGGATTAAAACTGACGAATCATGGGAGATCTTGTGACTTTCTCAGAAGCAGAAGACAAATTATTTTTATAATGTCCACTTTCCGCTTTTTTAATGTCTTGCTTCATTTGTTCTTAAAAATGAAAATTTCCCTGACATATCCAGTCCAAAAAAAATTCTCCGATTTTTCCAGGTATTCCAGATGGGGAAACACCCTGCAAACTGACCATAAAAAACCCTGATAATTCTTGCCCAATAAGAAAATATTTTTCTGTACATTGAAGAATATAGCAAAAAGTAAAATATTGAATAGGAGTAAAACTAACCGTGGCAGCGGTTATTTCATCGTAAAACCGATGCTTTTGAAGATTTTTGTAGAGCTCACCCCGGGCAGCAAATTCAAGAATAAGATAGATCTTTGTGTCGTCGAAAAAGTATCCATACATCCGTAAAATATTAGGATGCCTATATAGGGAAAAATACAATTGTGTCAAAAGAAACATTTGTACGTAATAAATTGAAAAAATAAACAAGAATATTGTTAAGAGGGACTGTCAGTCCCATAGAGCTAATGCATTAGTTTTGAAATCACAACTTTTGCAAAAGAATTGCTTTGCCATGTTATCCCATTTACACCCCAGGTGTGGGAATCACCGTAACATCAATTAAAAACAAAATTGAAAAGAAAATAACATCCGGTTATTTAATTATTAATTGATAAAGTTTTAAAATAGTGTTGCCACCTAAAGTATATTTTTGGCATTTTAAAGCTTATTTAATTAAATAACTAGATAACAATTTTGTTTCATTTTGATGTTATGTTGATTCCCATACCTGGGGAAAAATAACTTCTGCGGAAGTTGAGATTAAAAAACTAATGCATTAGCTCTATGGGACTAACAATCCCTCGTAATGGGAACAGAATGCAGTGTTTGATGGAACAGTACAGTTTTTTTTAACCACAGCCTCAAAAAACGACACAAAATATCTTTCCATAAAAATTAATACAAATTTGCAACATTTTTGTGAATACTCTTTGTCAATAATGTTAAAATGACCTTATAATTTTAATCATAATAAGTTCTTTTTTATTATATTTGATCACTCAGAATAATGCAAACTACATGTTATTTTTTTTGTATTAGTCTTGTTATATTAATTGTTATGCCATTGTTTTAAATTTGGGAGAAAATGGGTTGGTATAAGAAAAATTGATAGCAAGGAAATGTCCTGGAAGTTGATGTGGAAAATCTGGACACATTAAATGAAGGATGTAATTGCAAAACTCTCATACTACAAAGTATAACTAAGCTATAGGGTTCAGTCTGTTCATTGGCGACTTTGTCCAATTACATATACTATCATCAAAATCGCCAAAGACCGAACACTATATCTTTATCATATTTTGGAGAATGCAAGTTTTGCAACTTAAGGGGAGTTGGGTGTTTCTATCTCGCCCATGTTAATTTTACTAACTTCAGGAAATTTTTTCTCAGGAACTATATGAGATATCATTTTGAATTTTTTTATAGTTTGTTCCTTACATATAGCTCTTTGATTTAAACTGAGGATATTTCACAGTATAAAAAAAATTTATTATTTTAAAGTTATATAATTTTTTTTAAACAGATATATTTAAAATTTCTCAGTTTAAATCAAAGAGCTATTAAAGGGGAAGAAATAATAAACAAAACATGTTGATATCTTTTATAGTTCCTAAGAAAAATGTTCCTAACTGTTGAAAAACCTTATATTTCAAGCAACGCAAAAGAAAAGTAAGGTATAGGTAAGAACTGATATACAGAGTTTCTGAAAAATGCTTATAAAAAGAAAACCATTATAATATTGGTTTTAAATGAAAGCTTTAGATATGCAGATTAAAACAAAAACAGAAAATCAACATTTTTGACCCAAACACCCATCCAGAAATGCCTTAGCCCCCAAAATACCCCTATAAAAGACAACCAATACTCTTACTGTAGATTCTAGTTTTTCGGAAATTTTCTACTGAGGGCGAGAGGCAATACATTTTGTTTAACTTAACTTGATAATACAATATTGATACAATGATTAATACAATAAACTAAGTTCTTAAAAAAAGAAATTAAAGCTATGTACCAATAAAATCTCATTGAAAATATCCAAGATATACCTAAAATTTTAATGTAATGCATAATTATTTGTTACTTACAAACTAACAAGTGCAAAATATAGCTCTTTAAAGGAATTGCATCAATAGTTTAAATGACTACTATTAAAGTTAAAAGATATATATTATAAAAAATATATAATTTTAGGTTTCTTAAGGGTTCAAATTAACGAGAAATTTATAGTTGGCCATTATCAAATTACTAGATGATTTTTTTTATCAACGTAGAAGTAGACAAACATATAAACTGTTTTTAACCTATATTTTAAAATATTAAACTGTCACCTAAGATGGGTTTGGATTTCAATTTCTCTTCTAATTTGGTGTTCAACTTGATTTTTAAGAATTTGAGATTTTGACAGAATCTGTAAAATTAAAGTTACAAAATTATCAACAATAAATCACATGAGAATTGCTTGATCACAGAGCACTAGTCTATACAGGAGCTAAAAATTATAAAATGTTCATGTATTACGGATAACATTAGAATGGTAAAGTAAAATTGTAATTATAATAGCCTGCTTTGTTTACATTACTTGTGAAGTACGATGTACAACAAAACAGTTCTTTTCACAGAAAAACTAAAATAATTAGCTTTATTTCCTTAAGATAGATGAAACAGCCCGCACAAAAAAATACTGTTACACCAAAAACGTATCGCTACAAGCGAATTCTATAGATATTTTCTAAAACTTATACTAAAGAATGTCGCGTGAGCGAAAACGAGACAATTTCTAAATGTACAAATCTAAGTCACGTTAAAATACATAAAATAATTAAATATAATAAAATGGCTTGTCTCCAACATCTTGACTAAAAAAACATGCAAGACAGTAAAAGATATATTTATAGCTATTTGTTAGGGTTTTTTTTGTGGAGGAAAATTACAGATATATCTTTTCTGCCATACATTATGCTTAAAAATTTTAAATAAGAATTAAAATTTTTATGACATGAATTGCAAGCAGAGTTACAAAATATATGTTTGAATAACTGTAAAATGAATGGATAATGTTTTATTTGAATTTGCTTGCAAAAGGAATATACGTGGAAAACGTACCTATGCAAAATTAAAAAAACAAAAAAGTTTTAGACCTATGTGTAAAATACTTTATTTAAAAATGTAATTACTTATTTTTTTTTACAGGAATTTAGCATTTAGCTGTATTTAAAGATAATTAAAACTGGGATTAATTGACACTTCCAAAAAAAAGTTAGTACTTTTGCAAGAAAATCCTTCAACTTTGATTGTTATTGAGAATAAGTTTTAAGTACGTGATACATAGGCAAAATTTTTTTTACATGGTAGTTGTATAATTAGGAACATGCATAAAATCATTGAAATACCAGTTTGATATGCTTACACTACTATAGAAACAAGGGAAAACAAAACTATTTTCCTGATTCACTCAGATTTTTTTTTACCAACACTTGTTTTAAGGGACAAAAGCAGAACTGGGTTTTTTGCAAATCTTTACTGATCTTAAATTTGTCAATTTTTTCTTGATCTTATCCCAAAATCACAAAACATTTACAGCCCAAAAAATTGAAAATCACAATGTCTACGAACACCATTGATTTAAAATCCTGAAACTTCGAGGATCATAAATCGGAAAGCTATGCTGAAAGTTTGGAACTCCAGTGGTTCTATAGCAACCAACTACGAAAATCTTAAATCACACCAAGTGGAATTGTAGACGTCCAGAGTTACTGGATAAATTACACAAAAATAGAATATTTTTAACAAACATTTTCCTCAAAAATGCTCCCAGATAATGTGGATTTGCTCCTACTTTTTTAAGTTAGCAATTTCTAAAGCTGTGTTTTTTTTAGTAAGCATGAGATATTTAAATAGTCATTTTCAAAGATTGGGTGCTACCTTCAGTGCAACGATGAATTGGCTTTTCTTTTCTCTGGCCAAGTAGACATTTCCAAATTTTCCTTTCCCTAGAGGTCGTCCAATGTCAAAGTCATTTATAGTAAACTTCTTCCTACAAAATAAAATTACACAACTAATCACTGCTAAATCTAAGCTTGTTCACATTTCATTGCAAGAAAATTAAGGGCAATTTAATCATCTAGCTCTTCCATCGGAAACCTGCTGCCCTTTTAGGCACTTTTTCTTGTGCCCCTTCGCACTTTGAAACAAAAAATTTAAAACAAAAACCTAATACTTTTAAAAAACAAAATGTTTTTAATATAACTTTTTTTATTTGGGGGAAAATATAAAAATCCCCCCCCCCCCCTCTCCTAACATATGTTGCCAAATATGGAGGAATTTACATAGGAATTCTTTTCTCATCTACCTTTTTTCTCTAAGAATTACAATTTTAGCTCATGCTAGCAGGATTTCATGCTAAATTATTCATGTTAAGAAACTATTTTAGCATTTATTAAAATGTGATATACAGGGAAAAGCTTTCTGTTCATCGTACAGGAATTTTTTTTTGTTAAGTAGTTCACATTTGTTGTAATATAAACTATCTTACATAGGAATTCTTTTGGTTCTTTGATTGGGAGTGTGAAGGGAAACATTATTTTCATCAATGCTTTCCAAAGAGCTGTCATGCAACTGTAAAATAAACCTTTTCATTAGAACTATTAGAAAAATCAAATACATTCAAACAGAGTGGGCCAGAATTAGAAAAGTCTCAGCTGCCTAATTCAAGCCATGTTAAGTTATTTAACTCAGTAAATATATACCTCTTAATTTTTAAGGTTATTCTTAATTTACAAGGTTGTTAACAGTAGAGAAATTTAATACCCCTAAACTCATTCACCTTTTTAGAAATCAAGCCACATTTCACATGCTTGAATGATCTGGTTAATAGAATAGTGTGGCAAGGACCAAATCTGGCCCAGGGATTTAGTATTAACATAGTTACGAAGGATGATAGCAGGGTTCGAAATTAATGATTGCTAGTAGTAAAATGCGACCAAATCCTACAATTATCCGACTTCAAAATAAATGTTGTCTCAGTTATAGTGACTAGTTTCTGAAAAATCTTGGAACTCCAGCAGATAAGAATATGTAAAACTTGGGCGATTCTATATGTGCGCAACTACAGCCATTTTTTTTTAAATCATACAGAGTCACTGCAGAAGTCCAGAGTTTGTGGATGAATTCTTGGACAATAGCATTTTTTCAATAAATATTTTTCTTAAAAACGTTCCCAGATAATGTACATTTGCTCCTAGCTTTTTAAGTTAGTGGCACAGGTATATAGGTCCTAAATTTTTCAATCTAATTTCTAACACTGGATGATAGCTTTAATGACTGTCTGTAACACCAAATCACAGCATTTTGATTGTTAAATTTTTTCTGTTCAAAATCTTTAGGTTCCAATCTTGACCCTCTCGGGTTGGAGGTAAAGTCCTTATTAACTTAGCTACTCTTTTTGTAAACTTGCTTGTCTGTGGGACCCATACACAGCATTTGATGGTAACTTTTTTTGTCATCATAAAATTTTCTTAAATTAGCACATTATCTCCACAAGCCAAATCTATAGAGATAAGTGTAGATGCTAGGGATGCACCGAATACCAAATTTGGCCGAATACCGAATATTCGGCCTACCTAAACCAATTATTATTTTTTTTTTAGATCTAAGTAAGTTGTATTTATTATTTATCAATTTCAATTAAACATAAACATATAAGTACACAATCACACAATAATTTTAATACAATATAGCTATTAAATTTTTAATTGAAGCAACACAGGATAAAGTAGTACTCGTTTGTTATTTAAACAAGCCTTTTAGAAAGTGTGAATTGGTAAAATTACAACACAAAAACGGAAGTATGAAAACAAAAACAGAAGTAGGTGGATTCGTTGTAGAATGAAAATCAGAAAAAAATAATAAAACAATGGCTTACAATATTATTATACAATTAAAATAATTTTTTTTTAAAGCCTACTCATTGTAACTGTCAACTTAAAGAGACATGTTTATTTAATATAACTTGAGTAAAGCTTGATTTAACATTATAAATAACTAAAACTTAAGAATTTGAGTCTTCTATAAAAAAGAAAACAAGTCCTGTTTGAGAATTTTTCGACGTTTTATAAGATGATAACTTGAAAAAATTTGGAAATTTTCTATTTGGCTGACTATTTGGCCGAACAGTTAAAGTATTCGGCCAAACCAAATATGCGGCTAAAGTGGCCGAATAGGCAGAATACCAAATAGTAACCGAATATTTGGTGCATCCCTAGTAGACGCCATGGAAATTATGGCCCACTAGAATTGTGATAATGACATATCGCTTCCTCAGGGAAATGCAATTAACAATGAGCGAAAGTCTAAAAATATGCTAGTATATAATAAAGCACTAATAATAGTAAAATTGTCAATTGAAAAAATATTTAAATATTTGAAAATGTTACCCTCTTTGTAGAAGCAAAACTTCTATTTGCACTCATGTTCAAACTGAAATAAAAAAAATGATAAAAAATGTAACAGTATTGAAAATATGGAGAAATTTGAGTTTAACTTAATTCCAACAGAACTAGTAGGCAATAAAATTAGAAACAAGTAAGATTTGTAATTTTTTTTTAAAAAAGTCTATAACACATTTTTTAAACTGCAACCCCATGTACCAGGGGGAGTCATAGCTTGACTCCAAGCTCAAATTTATAACACAGAGCAATTTCAACAATGATCAATTGAATGGCTTTTTATTTACTAATTATTCTTAATGAAATATATCCAGTTTTTGCAATGATAAAAGGGAGCTTACTTAAATGATGTCTTATTTAGTATTACTAGAAATATGGGTACTTATGTATCAACCCAGAGATTGGGGTACCAGGTTACTTGTAAGTTACTTTTTTCAGGTAAAAGCTGTTAGATTTTTCAGAGAGTAACTGTAACTTTGTTACTTTTAGTGGTAACAAAAAATTTCGTTACTTCATATGTCACTTTTCAAGGAGTTCGTTTATTGCAGACAGCATTCTTGTGTGTTTGTTAAAAAAAATTAAATACTTTAACAAAGAAGCACTAAAAAAATGTGTTAATGAATTCCAATTGCAGTGTTTTATTTGTGCTTAGATTTCTTTAAGCTTGTTTCATTTTGAAAATGATTAGATGGTGAAATTGCGATATTTATTATAACTTGAGATTTCTAAAAATAACTGCAACTAGTTACTTTTCATATTAAGTAACACCACCAGAGCAGAAGTTGCGCCAATGGGCAATTGATTTGAAATAAAGTGTTTTATTTTATAATTTGCCAAAAACATTTTAGGTGTAGATAAGCGACACTTAAAAACAGCCAAATCTATTGCTGCGGTGGCACTAATACATAAATACTGAAATATGCATTAAAGATGTTCATTACTTTCTGCTAGTTTTTAATGTTTATAACTAGTTTCTGCCTGCGAAAATTCAACCCTGGCTGACTTGCGTAGATTACCAATGAAAATGTAGCACTGCAGCGGTAGTAATTAGGCCTCTAAAGGGAATCAGAAAATGAGTCTTAACATAGAGTATTAATTAAATATTGCACATCTAGAAGTGTTTTGAATCCTACTTCAGGATCAGACACTTTATAAACTTTTTGCGGTCCTCAAAATGATGCTATTCACAAGTATAGTCTGTCTTATACTTTCGGCTTTCAAAAACTGTCAGGGATGCATACAACTGAAAATTTGAATTCACTATCCTTTAATGAGGGTACATGGTTGCCATAAACTATTACTTCGAATTAAATGAAAAGTTGCAAAATTATGCTAATTGTCACTAAAGTAGGATTTTTATTATGGTTAAAATGAATTTTGGGAGGAGAGTCTCTTGGCTACTTTGGTGAAAGCCAAAAGTGGCCAATTTTGAATTGGACTCGTCTAGGGTTACTACAATTGAATTCTGCATTTTTGTTTACATTTAAGTGTACCAAAAGAAAAATACTGGAATTTAAAAATATAGTGTTTACAATTTAAGATTTGTGTTACCTTAAAATTGATTGATTTTTACGATCTTTGCTGAGGAAGCTTAAATTTCATCATAAGTTCTTACAACCTGCATTCAGTTACTGAAAAAGGCTATGCGAGAAAACCACACACAAATTTGAGTAACTGTATTGAGAGATCCGATTACACTATAACTTTTATTTTGTAAAAAATTTACCAATGTATTCAGTAAGAAAGTTAAACTTCAGGGTTAGATTAATGAAACTTTAAAAATGTTTCGTATACTAAATAATTAAAGCAATTATAAGGTATTTACCAAATTAAGGTGACAACAACCAAGGTAAATACTAAAAAGTAAGTTATATTCTAACTTCACTTTTGCAAAATTTTTAACCAAAGAAATGCTTGCCAAATAGAAAAAACTACTTTTTGTTCAGGTATAAGAAAAATTAAAAATATTTTTTAACAAAAACTTACAAATTCAAAAGTCAGCGGTCTAGTCAAATTTTAAAATCTTTGTTATTTTTTTTTTAAATTGTAAAAGTTACAGTTAACTGAATTTTTTCGGTTTTAAGCTCACACTAGTTATAGCCCACCTCTAGGTGGCAACACACGGATGGACTAAATTGAGAAAATGTCAAACAATTTTTTTTTATATTCTTATCTCTTCTTTAATGTTTATGACTGGGTCTGGGCGTTACCACCTAGATGGTAATGGTCTGGGTGAACTGCTAAAGCGACTGCCCAAGGCATTTCTTGGTCCACTTTAAGTCAATATTTTCTAAACAAGTTTTATAAAAATGTAGGCAGAGTTTCGACTTTGCACGTTACGTTGTGATTATAAAGTATTATTTGCTGCGTGTTTATGATGTCGTCCTATTTGTCCGTTTGCTGTGAGTTATTAATTCATTAAAAATAAATATAAGTAATTAATAAAAATTAGTTTTATCAATTAATAAAAAAATAGTTAAATACAATAATTAAAAAAATCATTAAAAATTAATAAGGCGCGTTCTCATGCACGCGATTTGGGAGGAATATACCGGGATTTAGGAACAAAAATCCCTCCGTTAGGGAAAATTGGGGGTCCGAAATCGTACCCGCATTCTTCCTAGTCATTGTACCGGTATATCCGTGATGCATTGCGGTTTTGAGAATCAAAACAAAACAAACATGGTGGACAGGTGGAGAGAGGAGGAAAATTAACGTGCTCTACAACGTGCTGAAAGTAAACAGGATGTGACGTTAAACCATACGTCACTTCCGAAGTCCCTTTATATTCTGGGTACTCATGTGAACGCGTGTTTTTGTTTGTAGGGAAAATTGCGGTAGCGAAAATGTACCCACTGCCTGGGTAGTAAAGATTTCATTACCCCCCCATGATGCATTTCGGCTTTGGTGATCACTCACAACAAAAGCAAAAATGGCGAGCAAGTGGACCCATGCTGAAGTCGTTTTTATTAGCTTCGTATGACCATAAATATCTTTCTGGGAAGGTCAATTGTAAAGTGGAGTTTATTACTTTGGAAATCAAATGAATCCAGTTTTGTATTCGCAACAACCTCCTACTTTCTTCATCATCAATAAAATCGATAGATGTCTGTCCACGAATTTTTAACAAAATAATTGTTTTTAGTAATTCTTGCAACGACATCGCAAACAAAGAAACGTTAAAAAGAACACAAGGACAAGATCTCGAAGCTCGAGCACCAAATCAAAACAAGCAAACAGGATGTGACGTACCCATACGTCATTTCCGGAATGCCGGCTTATACATGTGAACGGGGTTATAAAGTTTCACGAGATTGCCGGCTAAATGCCGCCAATTTCCCAGCACATGTGAACGCGCCTATTATATAGAACCTTCCATTCCATGGTGTCCCGGTATCACTGAAGATCACCGGCACCGAGTATATGCGGAGTACGTGCTCGTTAAATCTGCTGGGTCCGAAAGTCCTGTGGTCGGCCATTGCGCAGTTTACCACGGGTACAGGTCCCTGGAGACTATTTCCCTCCCCTTCACTTCAGGGACATGTCTAAATGGTGGAGGTGGCGATAGATGGCAGCATCTGTCTTGTATGTGTGTGTTTGTCGTGTACGTCCTTCTTGACGAAGGTTTATAAGCGGGTCTTTGTGACCAAGCACACAAGCCTGAAAATATATGTCTACCAACCAACCAACCATTCCATGGTTTCGTTGGTTTCGGTGATAAAACTTTGAAATCGATTAGAACACATATCACCAATCGGGGAATTTCACTCCATGGAACTATTGCTACTTAAACTAATGGGAACATGCCCATTCTCGATTGGTTATTCAATGAACTGGGCAGAGCTTACCGTGTTATACCGCTGTGGCGGTTACCACACGCGCAACCTCAATATATCATCCTCACGCTAGAGGGCGCAGATTTATCTCTGCGTTCCTACCACTATTCTAAATAACAACGATAGCAGTAGTATAAAAACCTAGGTAATTCATCTCCACCTCGAGGATCCTTTTGGTAGACTGTGGGTTACTGAGGCCGCAAGAGTGGTGATCCGTTGACGTGATCGTCACCCATTCCAACGATGCTCCTGCTACGATGCGCTCAACCACGGTTGCTACTCGCTGCTTGTTGGAGACAAGCCATTTTATTGTGTATTTTGTGCACGAGGCTTAGTTTTGTACATTTAGAAATTGTCTCGTTTTTCATGTTTTGCGCACGCGACATTCTATTTAGTTTAAGTTTTAGAAAAATATCTTTAGAATTTCGCTTGTAGCGATACGTTTTAAGTGTAACGGTATTTATGTGCCGGCAGTTTCATCTATTTTAAAGAAATAAACCTAAATATTTGTTTTTCTGTGAAAAGAACTGTTTTTGTTGTACATCGTACTTCATTTGGCGCCCGAACAGGGCACACGGTAAATAGAAAATGGCAAGCTTCTTTAAAAGTGGGTACAAGAAAGCAGATTTGCTAGTGGTTCTAGAAGAAATTGGTGAATCAGTGCCGGTTGGATCAACTCTAGCAAAATTTAAGGACTTGATTTTGGCTAGCAACGAATATAAAAAGGATCCAGAATTCGTTAAACAAGTACTTGAGGATACTGTTAGAGAAAGAAAAAAGCAAGAAGAAATACTTCTTCAAAAGAACAAGAGAAAGACTTCTTCAAAAAGAACAAGAGGAAAGACTTCTTCAAAGAGAAAAAGATGCTATGGAGTTAGAAAAAGTAAAGGAAGCTTCAGAGTTGGAAAAAGCCCGAATGTCTCACGAATTAGAAATGTCCAAGATACAGGCGAATGTCTAGAAGTGAATACTCAAAATGTCGCCAATCCAAGTTCCGTTAATGCCGAAGCAGTGAATTCCAGGAGGAAGTTTACTTTACCGAAACTAGAGTTCAGACAGTTTGGCGACGATGTCAAAGAGTGGCTCCCGTTTTGGAACCAATTCCAGCACATCGATAATGATACGGACATTGCACTTGAAGACAAGTTCCAATATCTGATTCAAGCCACTGTGATGGGTTCCAGAGCGAGAGAGATAGTAGAAAGTTTCCCGCCAACTGGCGAGAATTATACTAAAGCCGTCGACAGTCTGAAATCAAGATTTGGAAATGAGGATCTTCTAGTCGAGATATACGTAAGGGAACTTCTCAAATTAATCATCAATGTTCAGGTGAATAGATCTTTTCCGCTTACATCTTTATATGATAAACTGGAAACTTATCTAAGAGCATTAGACACTCTTGGAGTTACTACAGACAAGTGTGCATCTATACTTTACCCGATGGTAGAATCTTGTTTTCTGGAAGAATTTTTGAAGGCATATCATCGAAGCAATTCTTCAACTCCTAAAATAGAAGCAAAAGAAAGGCTGAACAAGCTGATGGTGTTTCTAAAATCAGAAGTGGAGGGTGAAGCTCGAATTAACTTAGCGATGGATGGTTTTGGCCTGCTCAAAATTGAAGATACCAGGGTTACAAAGAAGAAAAAAGTTGCATATGAAATGAATAAAATCGGAGCACCATCAACAGCGTCTGTCTTACACGCAGCTCCTTACGCAAAAGAACAAAGAAGAGGGTGCCTGTTTTGTGATGGTAAGCATAATAGTTCTGATTGTTTTTCCGCCCAGAAAAAGTCTTTAGCCGAGAGGCAGGAAATAGTTAAAAGTAAGAAAGGATGTTTTGCATGTTTGGCTCTCGGTCATGTAGCTAAGCGTTGCAGGAGTTTCGTAAAATGCCTTATTTGTGGTAGAAAACACGTTACACTTATGTGTGATAGCCTGGAAAAAATTAGTAAATCAGCTTCGAAAGAACGCGAAGGTGTGCAGACGGAGACGCCTGTAAATGAAATAAATATGACGCATCTAAATCAGACCCCAGAAGTTTTTCTGCAGACTTTGGTCGCCAAGCTTGTAGCCAATGGTAAAGAAATGAATGTCCGTCTTTTGATTGATACAGCATCGCAGAGATCCTACATCGTCAATAACGTTGCCAAGTCGATGATGTATACCCCTTTTGAAGAAATGAACGTGGCTCATTCCCTTTTTGGAGGTGTAACCACTGATGCTAGAAAACACAAGAAGTATGAAATAACAGTTGCATCGCTAAAAGGAAAATTCTCATGCAAGCTGGAAGTCATGGGTCAAGAGGTTATTTGTGAGAAAATATTACCAGTAAGCAGTGGTCCATGGCTAAAAGAACTAAAGAGTTTCAGAATTAATTTGACTGATGTTAGCCAGACCTATGAACAAGTACACATACTAGTAGGAGCAGATATGATAGGCAGGTTATTGACTGGACAGCAAAAGGTATTGGCAAATGGCATGGTTGCAACAGAAACAAATCTTGGATGGACCTTAATGGGAAAGGTACCTCATCAGAAACCTGGTACAGAAAATCTCGCCATGTCAGTAATATCACTTTTGTCAAAGAAGCTGAGATGGCCGATCTGTGGAGATTAGACTTAATCGGAATCAAAGATCCCATTGAGAAGAAGTCGAAAATGGAAAAGGATTTTGAGGCTCAAGAACATTTTCTTCAGACAGTAAAGGTCAATGATCAAGGAAGGTACGAAGTCCGTTTACCATGGGAAGAAAACGAATCTTTTTTACCCGATAACTATAACTTGGCAAAGAAGAGATTAGAGCGCACAACAGTTCAGCTGAAATCTAAGAATGTTTACAATGACTATGAAAAGGTTTTCGAAAGCTGGCTGGACGAGGAAATTATTGAAGAAGTACCCTCTGATGAAATTGACTTACCAGGGAACTACTTGCCACATAGGGCGGTAATAAAGGAAAGCAGCACCACCCCTATTAGGCCAGTCTTCGATGCTTCTGCCCGAATGAAGGGACATCCTTCCCTTAATGACTGTTTGCACAGTGGTCCAAATTTAATCGAACTTATCCCCGATGTCTTGCTGCGTTTCAGAGAAAGAAGTATCGGTATTTCTTCAGATGTTAGAAGAGCGTTTCTACAGTTAAGTGTCTCCAAAGAAGATAGAGATTTTTTAAGGTTCTTGTGGTGGCAGAACGAAGAGAATAAAACGTGTAAAATATTTCGACATGCAAGAGTGGTTTTCGGAGTAACGAGTAGTCCTGTCCTTTTGGCAGCTGTCATTAGGTATCATATACAAAATGTTCAAGGCTACGATGCAGATTTCAAGAAAAGGCTCTTGCAGAGTTTCTATGTTGACAATTCTTTAACCAGCGTGGATACTTCACTTGAAATGGAAGAATTTAAACAAAACTCCATTGAGTTGATGCAGAAAGGCAGTTTCGAGTTGAGGAGCTGGGAACACTCACGTTGCAAGGATTTACCTCAGAATCATCAATATTAGGCTTAAAATGGAATAAAACCGAAGACACCCTCAAAGTCAATATGAGTTGGTTGAAAGATATAAGCATGGGAAAGGTCACCAAGAGATCTATTCTGTCTGTGGCGCACCGCATTTTTGATCCCATCGGATATACCGCTCCAGTCATGCTGTGTCCTAAGTTGATGCTACAAAAGACATGGGTGATGGGCGTTGATTGGGATGAAGAGATCAGAGAAGATCTGAAAAAAGAATTTCTTCTGTGGTATGCAGATTTGAAAAGATTGGAAGAAATTGAGATTCCCAGGTGGATTCAAGTTACCTCAGAAAATCTAAAGAACTGTTCTGTACATACATTTTGTGATGCTAGTAAAGAGGCTTATGCAGCGGTGGTTTTCTTGAGAATTGAAGACGAAGATGACGTTAGAATCAGTCTTCTGTCAGCAAAGTCTCGTATTACGCCACTCAAAGGAGGGACCATACCTAGGCCCGAGTTAGCTGCTGCCTTGGTGGGAGCTAGACTCGCACAATCAGTTATGCAAGCCCTCGACTGGAAGAATGTCAAGCAATATTTTTGGAGCGATTCAACTACAGTTCTTGCTTGGATTTCGAAGAAAGAGAACTGGTCGGTTTTTGTAAGAAATCGCACAGATGAAATAAGAAAGTTGAGTGACATTTCCTCCTGGCGTCATGTTGCAGGGAAAATGAACCCAGCAGACCTTCCATCAAGAGGATGTTCTCCTAAAACCTTGAAAGCTTTGAAATGGTGGGAGGGTCCAACATGGCTGAAAGAACCAAAAACGAGTTGGACATCACAACAGAGGTTGATGTCAGCAATGACGAAGAAATTGCAAAAGAAAGGTTAAAGTCAGGCGGTCTTCTGGTTAATTGCAACCACTCAACTGAAGAAGACGGGCTTCCATTGGATCCCAACGACAACAAAGAAATAACTTCTGACATCATACTCTCAACTTGCGACCGTAATTCAGATCTTTCATGGATCTTCTCTTATTTTTCTAAATATTCAAAGATTATACGAATGGTAGCTTGGATGCTGAGGTTCGCAACTAATCTACATCTCAAGAAGGAAGAGAGAAAAGCTGGCGAACTTAAAGTTTCTGAATTAGAAGCAGCTGAAAAGAGATTGGCAAAATTAGTTCAGCAGATGGTTTTTTCCCCAGGAGACGTTGCTAGGTTCAAAACAATATCTGTGTTCAAAGACGAGGAAGATCTGCTACGTGTCAAAACCAAGTTGACCGAAAGAAAAGATGACACTGCTTTTATCTCTCCTATTCTACTACCTAGCAAACATAACCTTGTCGATTGCATAATTTTGGATTTGCACCTGAAAATGTGCCATGCTGGCTCCCATGTATTGATGTCAAAGCTTAGAGAACGGTTTTGGATAATCCAGAGCAAAAAGGCAATTAGAAAACTCCTGAACCGGTGTATGAGGTGTAAACGACACGAAGCTAGACCTATACAAACCGTTCCTGTTGCCTTACCAGAAAATAGAGTGAGAGATGCGTCTCCTTTTGAAATCAGCGGAGTCGACCTATGTGGTCCCCTTATTCTTAAGAACCAATCAAAAGCGTGGGTGGTCCTCTTCACATGTGCCGTGTACCGCGATGTCCATCTAGAGCTGATACAGTCGCTTTCCGCACATGGTTTCTTCTTGGCCTTTCGAAGATTCATAGCAAGAAGAGGAAGACCAAAGGTCATCTACAGTGACAATGGAACAAATTTTGTTGGAGCCAACAATCTTTTCAAATCTATAGATTGGAAATCTATTGAGATAGAGGCTACAACTAATCGAATTCAGTGGTAATTCAGTCCCCCTGCTGCCCCATGGTGGGGAGGTTTTTGTGAGATCATGGTGAAGCTGGTGAAGACCCTTTTGAGAAAAGTTTTAGGTAAATCTTCACTGAATTACGAAGAACTTCTAAGTGTTCTCATTGATTGTGAAAGTACTGTAAACTCAAGACCCCTGACGTATGTTTCCGAAGACTCAAACGACCTGATCCCGTTGACACCTGCATTGTTTTTAGGTGAATTAACCGAGTCTGGTGTACCCGACTTGGATAACATCGACAAAGTAAGCCTAAAGAGCAGACTTCGTTATCAACAGAATCTCCGAGACGTTTTAAGAAAACGGTTTAGGGACGAATACCTTGGACAACTCATTATGCGTCCGACCAAGATAAAACCAATCAACGAGTAGTTGTGGGAGATATCGTCCTAATTGAAAACGAAGGCAAAAAGAAGGTTCTATGGCCTATGGGAAGAGTGATTCAGACATACGAAGGAAAAGATGGCAATGTCAGAGTAGTTCGTCTAAAAACTGCTTCTGGTGAACTTGTGAGACCAGTACAAAGAATATTCCCACTTGAGATAACTGCTGATGTGGATTCCACCAAGAATGACCATACTAACCAACCAGCACCAAGCAGTGCCACTCCGATTAGACCTGAAGTCGAGGGCAAAGTTTTTGTGACCAAGAGTGGAAGAAGAGTTAAACTCCCTTCAAGGTTCCTCGAATGAATGAGACTGACCATTGAACTTTTACCCACCGTAGTACTTTTAGACGTTTTCGTTTTGATTATTTGTTGAATTATCAAAAGGTGGGAGGATGTTGGAGACAAGCCATTTTATTGTGTATTTTGTGCACGAGGCTTAGTTTTGTACATTTAGAAATTGTCTCGTTTTTCATGTTTTGCGCACGCGACATTCTATTTAGTTTAAGTTTTAGAAAAATATCTTTAGAATTTCGCTTGTAGCGATACGTTTTAAGTGTAACGGTATTTATGTGCCGGCAGTTTCATCTATTTTAAAGAAATAAACCTAAATATTTGTTTTTCTGTGAAAAGAACTGTTTTTGTTGTACATCGTACTTCACTGCTAATGCACTCAACGCTGTACACAACTCAACGCTCCCCGCAACTCAACGCTGGCTTTCAACTCAACCGCAGCACAACGCACAGGGAAGCAACCTGCGCACGGTTTCTTACCTTGTTGTTTCTAGGACGGGACGAATCTAGGACGCTAGGATAATGCAAATGACTTAATTTTCTTTTGGATCTGTTGTATTTTGCAGATGATAAACATTTTTATATAAAAAAATTTGGTGTGCCTGCGTTGGGTGATTACTCAGGTGTCGGCTCGTCACTTGACTATGGTTCTAAATTACTTAATACAATAATTTAAATTCACAGTATAAATAAACAAAAGAGCAAGCATTGCCTTTCTAGTGATTTATATTCATATTTTAAATGCTAAAAAAAAAATACCTGAAGCCGTTTGCTTGCATAACAAAAAGACGCAACCGCGAAACGACAGTTTTCTTTCTTTCTTCAGTTTTTAATCAGTTTTTATATAATGATAGTTACAATACAGATCCAATTATATCCTTGTAATAGATTAGATATGTATTGTTTCCTTGTTCTTACAATTGGTGGCAATTGGTGACGGGCGTCGTAATTTGAACCGCAGTCAAGTGACGATGGATGTTTTCAAAATTATTTTTATTGAACAATTTAAGTTAACTAATCTCTTAAAACTAATCGGTTTAAATTATTTGTCTTGTGAATTACGAGGCATAATTGTCTGTGTCCTAAAGGAGGCTAGAAATAGTAAGTCAGTAGTCTGTAAGTCTCAAGTCTGTTAATTATTCAATTAGGTTATTTCTTAAAGTCTGTTACTTATTAAATTTGGTTAATTAAGTAATTTTTAATAAAAGATTTTAAAATAAGTTGAGTGAAATTTCATTCATTAAATTTATTAAATTAATTTAAACAAATTTAAAAATATAAAATTAATTATTTGTTAATTTTACTAGTTTAGTTAGTTAACAAATCTCTTAAAACTAATCAAGAATTTCACGATTTCGGTGTTATGCGTTTTCTTCAAAGTCAGGCATTATCAGAGCTACACGGTGGCAATTGGTGACGGGCGTCGTAATTTGAACCGCAGTCAAGTGACGATGGATGTTTTCAAAATTATTTTTATTGAACAATTTAAGTTAACTAATCTCTTAAAACTAATCGGTTTAAATTATTTGTCTTTATTACTGTTGAGTATATTAGCAACAACAATTATACAACAAAGTTTTTTAAGAATTTTATTATGAGAAGGCATAAATAATCGTAAATTTTAGACTTGCCAGCCATCAGGTGGCGCTTATTTAAAATTATGAGACCAATTTGAACTATTTTTAACTTTAAATCTACCACTGAATTTGTATAAAAAATAAATTTAAATTCAATGGCAGTTTTTTAAAATATTTAACTTCGGAGCTAATCTGGTATCTCTATATCTTGTAAGCCGGGACTCGATCGCGGGTCCTTCCGACCCGGAGATCGGTATCCTAACCACAGGGCCCAACCGGCCCGGCATTTGGAGTTCATTAACGGTATTGATCGAACTCACGGGACTGTAGCAACGCGTGCTAAGTTTGCTACAAAGGCATCTCCGCCAAGTGTCAGTAGTCCATAGCGGTTATGGTGTCCGATTCGAGCGGCACTGGTTCTCGGTTCTAATCTAGGTCAGTCTTAAGTACTTTTTAATAAAAGATTTTAAAATAAGTTGAGTGGCGTCCAATTTGCGCATGGCAGTGGGTCGGTCACGTGGTTAAACGTGTTATATATTAATTAAAATTAAAGTTTTAAAAAGAAGTTGATGAAATACATGTAAATTAATGTTATTATGCCCATCCGGACGCATTTCGAGGTCCAGAGGGCTTACAAGATATAGAGATACCAAGTTAAATTCCGAAGGTAAATATTTTAAAAAACTGCCATTGAATTTAAATTTATTTTTTATACAAATTCAGTGGTAGATTTAAAGTTAAAAATAGTTAAAATTGGTCTCATAATTTTAAATAAGCGCCACCTGATGGCTGGCAAGTCTAAAATTTACGATTATTTATGCCTTCTCATAATAAAATTCTTAAAAAACTTTGTTGTATAATTGTTGTTGCTAATATACTCAACAGTAATAAAGACAAATAATTTAAACCGATTAGTTTTAAGATATTAGTTAACTTAAATTGTTCAATAAAAATAATTTTAAATTAGAAGATTCGAAGAAATTTTAAATTAAATTAGAAGGTGTGCCAATTTTTATATTTATTATTTATTTTAAAATGTTTGTTTTCAATTATATAGTTAGGATATCGATCTCCGGATCGGAAGGTCTAGAAGCCGGATAGGCTAGAAATAGTAAGTAAGTAGTCTGATAAGTCTCAAGAATGTTAATTATTAAATTAGGTTAATTCTTAAAGTCTGTTACTTATTAAATTTGGTTAATTAAGTAATTTTTAATAAAAGATTTTAAAATAAGTTGAGTGAAATTTCATTCATTAAATTTATTAAATTAATTTAAACAAATTTAAAAATATAAAATTAATTATTTGTTAATTTTACTTCAAAGTCAGGCATTATCAGAGCTACACGGTGGCAATTGGTGACGGGCGTCGTAATTTGAACCGCAGTCAAGTGACGATGGATGTTTTCAAAATTATTTTTATTGAACAATTTAAGTTAACTAATCTCTTAAAACTAATCGGTTTAAATTATTTGTCTTGTGAATTACGAGGCATAATTGTCTGTGTCCTAAAGGAGGCTAGAAATAGTAAGTCAGTAGTTTGTAAGTCTCAAGTCTGTTAATTATTAAATTAGGTTAATTCTTAAAGGGTCTTTAGGTTTTAATAAAAGATTTTAAAATAAGTTGAGTGAAATTCCATTCATTAAATTTATTAAATTAATTTAAACAAATTAAAAAATATAAAATTAATGTAATTTTAATAAAAGATTTAAAAATTAGTTGAGTGAAATTTCATTCATAAATAAATAAAAATTTTAGTTGAAAAAAAATAATTCATTCAGTTTTCTGAAAAATCATAAATGAATTATATATTAATATATAATTAAATTATATATTTAAATAATAAAATTTACCAGGATTAGTTCACATTCCTAATGTAGATGGCGCCATGGATATTCGTGCTGGTCACATGACTTGGGTATCACATGACTTGGTGCTCTCATGATATACCTAAGCGGGTCCTGAAATAATATAATCAAATATATATAGGGCGTTCTTCAACGTCATTTAGAACAACGATAAGTAAATGAATGAATAAAAAGATTAATAATTTCATTATTGAGTTAGTAATATTTTTAACGCGGTTGCAATGTGAATTGGGCAACAATGCAAATCTAAAATAAACTCTAACAATGGTATTAAGTAATCGAGAGTTATATCGTTGAACATTGTTGCACCTTGACTATGGATGGGTTTAGTTGCTTATTAACCTAAGATTTTCAACAAGATTTTCTAAGTACCAACTTTTTTGGGGACTTAGCCAAAATTATATATTAAATTATAAATTTAAAATTATTAATTTAATTATTACGGTTGCAAACTCGGGGGAAATGGGCGGAAGCAATTGCATTTAGTAGTGTAAAATATGAAATAGCTAACTTATTATAATGAATCCTAACTTATTGCAAATTTCGAAAATATTTACAAGTCCGAATTCAATACTAAATTCCAATTCGACAAGACGAGAAAATATGAAGTACTAAAACTTTTCTAAGTCCGAACGAGGAGTTATTTTCTAAGTTCGAAGTTAATGCTCGGCATGGATCAAAATAAAAACAACTGAATTAGTATAATTAAAAAAAAAATTAAAAAATTTCAAAGTCCGAATTCAATACTAAATTCCAATTCGACAAGACGAGAAAATATGAAGCACTAAAACTTTTCTAAGTCCGACTTCTAATTTCTATTTTCTAAGTTCGAAGTTACTGCTCGGCATGGATCAAAATAAAAACAACTGAATTAGTAAAATTAAAAAAATTTCAAAGTCCGAATTCAATACTAAATTCCAATTCGACAAGACGAGAAAATATGAAGTACTAAAACTTTTCCAAGTCCGAACGAGGCGTTATTTTCTAAGTTCGAAGTTACTGCTCGGCATGGATCATGATAAAAACAACTGAATTAGTATAATTAAAAAAAAATTAAAAATTTCAAATGTCCTCAATACAAGACCAACGGATAAATTTTTTTTTAAAAAAAATGATTCATTGGTCTCTCCAACAAATCTCCCAGTCAGAGGATAAGTCTCAGTATATCGCAGTATGGTGGCTGCTCTAATACGTACAACACCCAGACTAGTACTAAAGTCTTTTACAGACGATTTGGCACCCGCGCATCGCACCCAGAGGGGTTGGATCTAGAGCGAAGGACGCACAAAATAGGCGTCCCGGAGAATGCTCCGGACCGGATAGGCCTCGTCGCCAGGGTAGCCTGCCACAGTCTGGACAGATGTACACCCCGCAGAGGTGCCGATCCCCCCCAGAGCTAACGACGCACCCCCCTAGAAAATTATTACCCCCCCCCCCAAAAAAAAAAACCCAGTGAGGACTTTTTATTTATGTGGGCTAATGGAGTACCTAACCAAAGTAGCTTCTAGCTACATCTTTACGGTGTATATAGAAAACCTTATAGTAAAATGATATTTTAAGTACCATCGAATGGGGTAACTCGGGGCCGGATTTCTAAATAGGCTAAGTAGGCTGTAGCCTAGAGCGGCGAATTTTTTTTGGGCGGCAAATTTCACGACCAATTAAAACAGCATTCGGCTAATAAAAATTATTATAAAGATACGAATATTTTTAAGAAAGAAAACAAATAATTTACACTAATGCGTAAACCGTATATGTATATATAATACTAATATTTCGTAGCAAACATGGTAGCTGCGAGGGCAATTGCACCTCTCCTCCCGGATTTCGAAGTTAAAAGAAAAATAGTCGAACAGTTTTTAAACAAATCGCCTATTTCGCTTTCGATTTAGCGTGTAAAGGTACATAGATGATTCTTATATGTGTATCTATTTTAAACAGCACATACCACCCTATTTTGCAGCTAACCAGCTACCTTTCCCGGAAGGGGAGAATATTGTGACAGGGGCGGCAAATCAATCGTATAGCCTACAAGCGGCAAATCTTTAAATCCGGACCGTAACTTTGTCCCAAGAAGTAAAACCCTAGTACTCACTTTCTTCTTAAATATTTTTCTACTGATAGGTCAAAGCAGAGTTGCCCCTAATCGAAAAAGGGAAGCACCTTTTGTTGGAATATCTTTTATAATACGGAATTACAAACTATTTTTAATGTTCCTTTAAAAAGGTTTTTTACAGCAAAAGCTATCGTAATCTAATTAATTGGTAAAAATTCCGCTCAAAATTTATGTAAATTGTAATTGTATTATTTTTTAAATCAATAAAAATAGCCGGACACGTGATCCAATCAAAAACGGCTTCCAATTCATTCCCTCAATTCTTAATGCATAAAAAAGTTTATCTTGGTATAGCTTTTTATCTAATACAACACATTTGACATTATCAAACAAATCAGAATTATTTTATAATGTTTACAGAGGTAGTTTCACTTAAAAAAAACCTGAAATTTAAAAAATTAAAGTTAAATATAACAAAATTCTTACCGTAAAACTCTGAATTGAACTATTTAATTATATTCAATCACCCCAGACCCACACATTTGACACAAGACGACAAGAATTTTCCTACTGATTCTGAAGCAATCATTAAGTTATTTTGGCTTCGAGTCTAATTTGGCGGGAAAAAGTCAGAAATATTATCTGAAGGTCAGTAATTCGTAAAACTGTTAAACAAAGTTCGAAAGATTTATGAGCCAGCTGCAAAATATGACGGGAATATCTCATTGATACTATTGGCAAACGTCATCAATTCACCGAAATGTTTTATAAACTGCGTGAGATTTATGAGTGTTTAAACTTAGTTACAGTGATCGGATTGTTTATTGGAAATAATTGTCAGAAATCTACGTCTGGTATGGTATGGTAGACGCCATCGAACATAATTTATAACTCCTTTTTTTGATGGTGTTGCTTCGAATTATGGTTACCCATTCATATTGTTTGGAAGGCAAAAAAAAATATACAAAAATTGGAGCAACTTTTGATTTTCTTGCCACTTTGTGTTTTATTTTAGACCAAATAAAAATTCGCCAGAGTACAAGTTCTGAGCCCCCCCACTCCCCCCCCCCCCCCCGGTGTTGCGTCGGGGGGGCAGATAATTAGTAAGAATAAGAGTTAGCTGAGTATTTTTAATCAAGATTGGCGGTTTCTTAATAATTTTTATAAAAAAATTCACCCCCCCCTAAAATTTCAACGACGCAGTCTGCGTCGTTGACCCCCCCTTGTAGGCACCCCTGACACCCCGGCTAAAGTTGCCCACCGACGCGCGTGGTACGAACGGTATCGTTGCATCGACTAGACGGGATTCTGACTTAGAGGCGTTCAGTCATAATCCCACGGATGGTAGCTTCGCACCACTGGCCTCTCGACCAAGCACATGAACCAAGTGTCCGAACCTGCGGTTCCTCTCGTACTGAGCAGGATTACTATCGCAACGACGAGTCATCAGTAGGTTAAAACTAACCTGTCTCGCGACGGTCTAAATCCAGCTCACATTCCCTATAAGTGGGTGAACAATCCAACGCTTGGCGAATTCTGCTTCGCAATGATAGGAAGAGCCGACATCAAAAAATCAAAAAGCAACGTCGCTATGAACGCTTGGCTGCCACGAGTCAGTTATCCCTGTAGTAACTCTTCTGACACCTCTTGCATAAAACTCGTAAAGTCAAAAGGATTGATAGGCCCTGCTTTCGCAGTCCGTATTCATACTGAAAATCAAGATCAAGCGAGCTTTTGCCCTTTTGCTCTACGCGAGGTTTCTGTCCTCGCTGAGCTCGCCTTGGGACATCTGCGTTACCATTTGACAGATGTACCGCTTCAGCCAAACAACCCACCTGAATCTGTCCTCGGAGCGGATCGCGCGCTACAAGGAGGCAGCGCGCTTGGGGCTAGAAGCGTGATCCTTACGGGTCGCTTTCCGCTTACCCGAGTAAGTAAAGAAACGATGAAAGCAGTGGTATTTCACTGACGGTGCAAGCACCTCCCACTTATACTACACCTCTCATGTCTCTTCACAAAATCAGACTAGTGTCAAGTTCAACAGGGTCTTCTTTCCCCGCTGATTTTTCCAAGCCTGTTTCCTTGGCTGTGGTTTCGCTAGATAGTAGATAGGGACAGTTGGGAATCTCGTTAATCCATTCATGCGCGTCACTAATCAGATTTCGTCATTTCGGACGTTTCTAGGACGCGTCACTAATCAGATTCGAATATCGGATTTTCGTTGAAAATTGCCCGATTGCTCGATAACTGCTCGGTTCTGTCCGCTCGATCGAGCAGCCTAGGATGAGTTTTTCCGATGAGATTCCGATCAAAAGTCAAGAAGAAGTCGATAAGAATCCGATGAGTAGTAATCGAAATCTCATAGTCCGATGGAATTTCGAACACTTTCCGATAAAATTCCGAACAGTTTACGACATGTTAGTACAAAAGGTTTAAACGAGATGGCACCACTATTTTTTTCTGTTAGTCAGGTAATATTTCGAATTTTAGGAGGAGGAGGACAGAACTAACAATCTCGGGATCCGCGCTTTTGACTTGCAACGAGGCGTTAGTCCACTCGGCTATGGAGGCTTGCAGGGTAATTGCGTTTAAATAAAGAGCTCAAAAGGTTGATCGTTAAAGAAGTTTTATGTTATTGATTAAGAAATTTTAATTTTGATTTTTCTTTTGCAAGTTGCAAATTCCTTTTAAATATTAATTTAAGTCAACAATACTAATAGAAATACGTTTAATTTAAAAATAACTCTTGGTAACTTACGTATTGAAAAGTTGTTTGGTTCATAATATTTATTCAAAAATCTATTTTCTTTAAGTTAAGTTTTTCAAAAATTAATCAAGGCCAAAAAGTTAAAAATTAATTTCCAAGTAAATAAAAGAAATAGGTTATCACACAGTAAAAATATTTATCTTCGCAAGCAATTAAAAATGTTGTGTGTAAGTAAATAAAAAATAACTATTACCAGTTTGAACATAATAGCTTTCGGATATGAAGTTTTCGAAATAATTTAACGCAATTTGTATGTACTAAAATAAAAAAAAGCCACATTTTTCGTTTTCTTATCGTTGCGATATCGATTCGTCATAATTTTCCGATGAAACGTACATTGATTGAATTTTCACCTTTGACCGATATCGAATCGATGACTTTTATCGATAGAATTTCGTTCACCGATTGCCGATATCGCCTCGTGCACTTTCGGAATACGGATGCGATCACCGGTGAGTTTTCGTTGAATCCGATGAACGATCGATGATCGATCGAGCAAATTTCGAGAAACAATGCTACTAGGGATTATAACTAAACTTTTAACTTAATTTTAGAATTTATTTTAGAATTATTCAAAAATTACAAAAAAATATCGTAAAAATACTAGCTGCATTTTGGAATATTTTTAGTTACTTTAAATCCTTTCTAGTATTTTTTTGTAATTTTAGAAATAAATGGTACTATTTCGTGTATTTTTCTCCTTAAAGTGGCAGCAAACTGGCCATTATGCCCCCCCAAAAAAGCCTCCATTGTCGTCACTTGACCAGGGTTCTAAATTACGAGGCGTTATTGGCTGTGTTAAAGCTCCTGAAGGAGGCTAGAAATAGACAGCCGGAAACGATTACCTTACCTTACCTGCCTCCATGCGCGTCCCGTCGCGTCGTTAGCATTGGAGGTCACGTGATCAGCCAATCTAATACTTTAATTATGATATCTATGTTTATAACCGAGTCTCTGATCAAGCACACAAACAGGAAAATACATGTACCAACCTACCTACCTATAGATCAATAGGTTGAATATCGCCGCACTTGAGCTACACGAGGGCTAACATGGGTAGGTACTCAACGCAACTTTTTTTAAGGGCATCATATACGGCGTAGGGACTTTGGAGCATATTTAAAGTTGAGTTGAATTATCGTCACACTAGAGCTACACGAGAGTTACGACGGATGCCGTAATTTAGTAACACAGCATGCACAGTCAAGTGACGAGCCGACACTTGACTGTGCTGGGATACTAAATTGCCTACTCAAGTAAAGAGCCGACCACGGCTCCGAAACTGGACCTTTCGCATAAAAGGCAAGCGTTTTACCAATTGGGCTCCCCTTCAGGGACAAGTCTAAATTGTGGAGGTGGCGATAGATGGCAGCATCAGTCTTGTATGTGTGTATGTCGTGTTCGTCCTTCTTGACGAAGGTTTATAAGCGGGTATTTGTGACCAAGCACACAAGCCATGAAAATATATGTCTACCAACCAACAATTGGGCTAAAAGGCTCGTGTCTGCCAATGAATAACGCCTTTAGATCGTCGGTCAAATAACAAAATCACGAATGTACAAATTATAGGGATTGGTGGTTTTTAAAAACCGTAGGCTTAACAGTATTTAATTTTCCATCCCTGTATATTTGCACATTCGTAGTTTTGTCATTTGACCGACGGCGACGATATGAAATCAGTGTATGGTAAAAATGGTTACAAACTCCTGACAATGCAGAAAATGCAACAATTAGGCAAGCATTTGTTTGAACGTATACTTCCTTCATGTACATGAAGTTTTGACCCTTTTTTTTAGCGGTGAGTGTTAATGCAGCTGCAATAAAAATACATATACGAAAAGAAGCTAAAAAGTAAACTTAACAAGTTTTATTTACACTATACAAACACTTTAAGAATATAAACTACAGTATGATGAAAACAGCAAAATATGAGAACATTTTTGGTTTGGTGAATAAGAATTTAGTAGCATAACAGTTATAACATTACTGCGACTTTTCAAACACTTTTCAAAACATAATATGTATGAGAAAGGTAAAATATCATTATGACATTTTACTTAAACTTAGTTAAAACAATAAAAAAAATTCTTGGCTTAGTTTTACGGATAACAAACTATCAGCTACTCTAGTTGAAAAATTGCATGTCAAGCTATTTTTTTTTCGATAAAATATTTTGTACAACTACACTGCAAACCATAACAGTCCGACTAAAAGAGCAAAATAGAATAATATAATGTCTAATAACGTAATGTCTTCGGCACACCACTCCGTAAACACGGTGAAAGCTGAATAAAAGTTCGACCATAGTGTTTACGGAGTAACGTTTTTTTAAAAAAAAACTTTACATTGCGAAATCAGAGGAATCTCAAGACTTTTGTTGAGAATTATAGTTGCCATATTTTTAAAAAAATGAAAAGAGTAATTTTTTCAACCAGGTTTGTTCTATTTTTACATAAAATTAAATTATATCACATATACCGGGTGGTTATAAAATAACGCTTGCTATTCGGAGAGGTCTGTAGCTTGAATGAATAATCCGAATGCAACAAACTTCGAGACAGTTAATAATCAAGAAGGGGAAAAAGAATGGAATCATAAAAAAAAAACCTCTCGTCTCTTGACCAGGGTTCTAAATTACGAGGCGTAATTGGCTGTATTAAAGCTCCTAAAGGAGCCTAGAAATAGGCAGCCGGAATCGATTACATTACATTAATGCAAGAAATGACCGCATCTTGGTTTTGCCAATGCTTACAATATTGTGTTTGCATTGGCAAACACAATTGCCATGGTGTTGCCAATATGTTTTGCCATATTGTGTTGCATTGTCTGTCGGTGATTATTGTAACTATTTCTTTTTAAATGCAATGTAATCGATTCCAGCTGCCTGTTTCTAGCCCTGCCTCCTTTAGGAGCTTTAACACAGACAATTACGCCTCGTAATTTAGAACCCTGGTCAAGAGACGAGGGTGTTTTTTTATGATTCCATTATTTTTCATCCTTCTTGATTAGTAACTGTCTCGAAGTTTGTTGCATTCGGATTATTCATTCAAGCTACAGTCCGAATAGGGAGCGTTATTTTATAACCACCCTGTACTTTGAAATGAAAAATTTTAGTAAAAACACACACACAAAATTACGTAGTTTAAGGCACGAAAACTCTATCGCCTATTGCTTCGATATCACGTGACATGCACACAGAGACAAGCATATTTTTGGACACTTAGGGTTACTTCGCCTCTACTGCTAGTCCTTCTCTATGACTAATGGTCTGTCTATCATTTTTTCTTGAAACTATGTAATTATAACACTTTTATTTCTGATTTTTATAATGCTGCCATCTATGGGTAATTTTTAAAAGTTCTCAAACTGACGTGCTATTAAATGGATTTGAAGCGGTGGCCACGTTTCTGAATTCAGCAATCAAAGCTTTGCACGCTCTTTGAGTTAGAAGGGTCTGTTTTCCTCTATGTAGTGGTTCTTCTGATTCTTTGCACAGTAAGCTAGATACTTCTTTCTTTGGTCTGTAAAAGATAATTTTTTTTTAATTTTTTTAACGAACTAAACTTTAAAAAAAGCAATAATGCAAAAATATAGCAATTTCTGATAAGTTTTCATGCATTGATCTTATTCCTTAAAAAAAATACTAACTCTTTATGCACACAGTGATTTAATGCATCAGTGAGAAAACTGATCTAAAAAAACAAAAAACAAAAAAAAAACTCAGACTATAGGCACAGTAAATTTTGGGGGCTCCTTCACGGTAAATGTTGACTATCATTCCTCGTAATGATATGCTACTAGTTGGCCAATGCATCGTATTTTTTTGCTACCATTTTATCGGCTTTTTTATAACACCGATCACACCAATTACTTTAGGTGAAAGTCTGATCAAAATCAAGCTAAAAACACAGTGAGATCTTAGAAAGTATTAAAATGTATTGAAATTTGGGATCTACAGTATTTAGCATAATAGAAACTAAAATTTAGGGGCCCTTAAACTTTGGGATCCCTATGCTCCGGCCTTATAGTACAGATCAGGCACTAGGTACAATGTTGTACCAGGGGAATAGGAGCGGTTCTCTAAACCGAAGTGTCTCTGTGTTAATTCAATGGAAAAAATATTTTCTAAGCCATATTACTCCGACTGCATTGAATATTTTTACAAACGGTTTTTTATATGATAAATGTAGCTGGCTTCCAGTGCTCTATAATCCCACTTTAGTTCGAATATTTTTTTTAGTTTTCAATAAATATTTTACAACAAAATATTCGAACCGATATCAAGGAGTGGGATTATAGAGCTCTGGAAGCCAGCTACATTTATCATATAAAAAACTGTAAAAATATTTAATAAAGCCGGAGTAATGTTGCTTAGAATTTTTTTCATTGGAATAAACAACACAAACACACTTGAAGAGTCCAGGGGAAAAAAACTTGCTTGACTAGGAATCTTCCCGTATTAAGATTTAAGGTCGGCGGACATTGGCGACTGGAAACCAGTTTATCCCTTGGTTCTTCTCTCGGTACAAGCCTCGGACTCTTGCCTAGCGTGGATCACAGTACATAGAAGAACCAAGTGAGAAACCGGTTTCTTTACACCAGTTTAGGCGATGACTAGCCGCCAAAGTGGCTTGGTACGGACAGATAGCCTGTCGAAGAAGGTTTTTTGCCCCTGGACTCTTCACTTCCGTTTGGAGACACGCTCTCGTTCCCTCTAAGGCTGAAATTTAACTGAAACGCTTCGAATTCGCACAAGATTGACCTGCGAATACGATCGGTTTAAGCTCCGCCCTGCGAACGCTATCAAAAAACCTTATTTAACTTCCCAAACCACGCGAATTCGTGCTCAAGGGCGTGTCATTCGAGCATTCGACAAGAATACTACACCTACCTTTTTTTACGTGAAATTGACCAATAAAATAATTCGAAAATCACTGGAAATATAGAGATGGGCCAATCCCGTTCTTTTAAAGATTTATACAAAGCGTTTACGTTCTTTTTAATGAATCGTTCTTTTAATTCATTCTTTTTGGGCCAAGCGAGTTGGAACGATTCGTTATCCAAAAGATACATGGTAATAAACTTCTTATTAGGCAAATCTATTGGGTTTCCCCCCAGAGCTTAATAAGTTTCCGGTCGGGGTTTCTTTTTTTCTTGTAAAAATAATATGGTATTTGACATTTTTCTCCGATATTGAGTGCCAAAACAGTAAACAAACAGTTCGCGCGCGATCGCTCGAATGGCCTGAAACAAATCGTGGCTTGACGTCATTCGCGCGCGAAGGATTTGTTTCATTTCAATTACGAAACGAGCAAAATCTTCGAATCTTTACCCATTCGCATGCGAATCGTTCGCGTTGCGTTTCAGTTAAATTTCGGCCTAGGGCTGAAATTTAACTGAAACGCAACGCGAAGAATTCGCCGACGAATGGGTGGAGATTCGTTGATATTGTGCGTTTCCTAATTGAACAGACACCAAATCCTTCGCGTGCGAATGACGTCCCGCCACGATTGGTCTTAGATCATTCGAGCAATCGCGTGCGAACTATTTGTTTACTGTTTTGGCAGTCAATATCGACCAAAAATGTCAAATATCATATTGTTATTACAAGAAAAAAGTAACTTAAAAAGAAATGAAACCCAATAAGTATGTCTAATAAGAAGTTAATTAGCAAGTATTGTTTAGATAAAGAATCAAAAGATTCGTTCTTCTGAACTATTCATTAAAAAGAACCTAAACGCTAGGGATAAATCTTTAAATTAACGGAATAGCCCCATCTCTATATTTCCAGAGATTTTGGAATAATTTCTTCGGTCAACTTCTCGTAAAAAGAGGCGGTGTAGTGGTTTCTGTCATTTGCACGAATGACACGCCCTTAAGCACGAATTCGCGTGGATAGGGAAGTTAATATTGTTTTTCGAGAGCGTTTGCAGGGTGGAGCTTAAAACGATCGCATTCGCAGGGCAATCGTGTGCGAATTCGAAGCATTTCATTTAAATTTCAGCCTGAAGGAGGCGTCCACATTAACTAAATGAAGCAATTTTGACGATTTTTTTTATCCCCCCCCCTTTGGTGAGATTTCATGATATTTGGTGGCCACCCCCCCCCCCCCCTCCTCACGTGAGATTTTTCAAAATTCGTATTTTTATTTGATTTCGAATTGGTGAATTTGGAATAGTTTTTCAAACTTCAACGTTTTGAAATATGGTTTCGAAAGTCAAGTTTTATATTTTATCTTAAAGGACGTTTCCAAATTTAAGTCGAGAAAGTGGAATTGATGTTTTCTCGCAATTTAAAGTTAATTTTTTTTGCGGCCAAAATTTACGTGATATTTGGTGACATATTCGGCTTGACCCCCCCTCCCCCCCTTAAGCGCATCACCTAATTTACGGACGCCCCCAAAGTACTTACACCTCCATCCCAAATTTTAAGGGCCCCTAAATTTTATTTTCTATTATGCTAAATACTGTAGACCCCAAATTTCAGTAAATTTTAATACTTTCTAAGATCTCACTTTGTTTTTAGCTTGACTTTGATCGGACATTTACCTAAAGTGATTGGTTTAATAGATGTTATAAAAAAGCCCATAAAATGGTAGCAAAAAATACGATGCATTGGCCATCTGGTAGCACATCATTACGGGTAATGATACTCAACATTTACCTTAAAGGAGCCCCAAAAATGTACTGTGCCTATAGTCTGATTTTTTTTTAATCAGTTCCTTACTGTACCCTTATAAATTTACCATACCCTTATCTGATTGGTTTTTTTTGCATACTCACAAGGGGAACAAATAGTTGATTTCGATTGCTTCCAGACTGACGTCCACTGTGCTTCTCCTCTGCATCACGTGCAGAGCAGTGGCCACGGAGTACACTTTGCCGATCGGGTGCTGGAAGGTCAGAAGAAAGGTTTTGAACTGCCGGTCCTCCATCAAGTTCACACTGAAATAAAGTGAGCGAATTAGTACCAGTAAGAATTTCAATTATCCGAAGGAAATGAATCATTTTTTCAGAAACCCCATAAGTCTACGAGATATAGTTATCGAGAAATTGAAAAGAACTGTTTTAACAGCAACGGATTTTTCCCCGAAATGCCGAATTCGGTTGCTTCCCACGGCAGTGCAAAAGGATTTCCTCAAAGAATGTGCGTTTACACAAGTTGAATTGAAGAGCTTAGTGGAAGAACGTGCTAAGTGACAAAAAGGTGAAAATGAGATTTAAAGTTTTTCTTTTGCACTCAGATCTGTTATAAACGGTACTTGGAAACCGTAAAAAATATATTAATCCCAAAGTTTATGAAAGAGGGGAAACTTGTTATAGCTAAAGAAATTAGTAATATGTTCATTGACACAAAAATCTCAACTTTTTCAAAAATGTCACTTAGCACGTTCTTCCACTAAGCTCTTCAATTGATTAACATCAAAAACCCAATTTTGATAAAATTGTGACTTATGTGGTTTCTGAGAAAATTTATTCAATTGAGACCTAAAAAAATTCGGATAATTGGATTTAATCGGAAAAGTGAGTATATTCAATCAATTACTTAATGCATTGTTGGGCTGTGATATAGTAGCCTATTGCTACTGCTCGTTTCTGTTGGATATTATGCACTGTTAAAACTTAAGATGACAAATGGGGACCATTTTTCACCCAGGGGTGAAAAGGTGGTCCCATTTGGAACCTCAAGTCTTTGAATCGCCTTGGGTTGATGAATCTTGGGCTCGTGAATCACCTAGGGGTGCAATTCTGACACCTCTAGGTGTCCCGCTGACGGGACACCTCCTTTCACTTCTGGGGTGCTAAGTGTCATCTTCAGTTTTAACAGTGTGTTTAGTGAGCCAATTTTCTTTAGTCAGTCCCAAATATTACTAGGCATGGCATCCAACAAAGAAAAACAGCAACAGATGTCCGCGTGGAATTTTTTTTCCTGAAATTTGAATAACCAGAAACGCTTCGGATAATTGGTGTTCTTTTGTAGTTTAGTTTGAATTATCGTCGCACGAGGGTTACAAGCGATCCAATTCGTAAATGTTGTGTTGTTGCTTATCTTCTTTAGAAGATCTGACACGGATCAGATCAACTCCAGTAGGTTGTCGACAGCCAGAAAATTAATAACCCGAAAGGGAACCGATACAAGAGTCATCCTTGGAAAGTACGACGCAAATCAGTATATGCTCCATCAAGGCTGGATGACACAGCATCTTTTGCAGGTGGGATGGAATTTTCTGCCTTTTCAAGGGAAAGACACTTAAGAGGGATTGTCAGTCCCATCCGCAGAAGTATTGCTTTGCCAAGTTAGTCATTTCCCCCCAGGTATGGGGATCAACATAACATCGAAATGAAACAAATTTGAAACGAAAATGTTTTCTAGTTATTTAATTATATATTTTTGAAGTTTAAAATGCCCCAAATGCCCAGCAGATGGCGACACTATTTAAAAACTTTATCAATTAATAATTAAATAACCGGATGTTATTTTCTTTTCAATTTTGTTTTAAATTGATGTTATGATGATTCTCATACCTGGGTGAAAATGGTATAACATGGCAAAACAATTCTCTTTGATCGCATACAATTTCCGAAAGAGTGCTAGGAAATGTTGATGTTCCGGTGTACTATTGGTGTATATGCGCATTAAAGTAAATGCAAAATCAATAACGTGTAAAAATAAGAATAACTTTTTTAACCTTTCACCGAAATTCGGTTAATGAGGTAGCTTTAATTAAAGTTTGGTGATACGTTTCAAAAAATTGAGAGGACATGAACTTTCGAAAACTAAACTAACTCCCCTAAAGTTGAAATCAATGAAGAAATTGGATAGAATTTCTTTGTATAACTGGCATTCACAATTTTTTTATCTATTGTTTCCTAACTTGTTTGTAGGGTTAGGTATTGATAAGCCCCACCTTTTTGGGAAAATTGTCTCTAAGTTAATTAGAACGTTTTTATTATAAGCTGACAACTAAAACAAAGCTTCACAGTGGGTCAAAATAATTTTCAAAACTAATATCAAGGATTTTGTTGTTACTTACAAACGTGGGGCTTATCAATACCTGCACTGTTAAAACAGAAGGTTACAAATGAGTGCCATTTTTGACCCCGGGGTGAAAAGATGGCCCCATTTGGCTTCTCAAGGCCTTGAATCGCCGTGGGTCAATGAATCTTGGGCGTGTGAATCGCCCGCTGACGGGATTCAACCCTGGGGGTGCCAAGTGTCGCCTTCAGTTTTAACAGTGTAAGCATACCAGCAAGTTCGGAAGCAACAAGTAAAAGTTCATGTCCCCTTAACCAGGCTACCCCAAGTACCAAAGTATGAGGAACAGTTTCATTTTATTTTACAGTATACCCAGATATGCGGAGTCATGAAAGTGTCTGACGGAAGGTAAGGCCAGACAGATGGACACAATGATTATAATCAGGGCCTGTTCTAGGAAATCTTAGACTATAGGCACAACCTATTTTGGGGGCCCCTTTACGGAAAATTTTGTGTTTGATTTCCAGTAATGATGATGCTATATAATCTATGTATCAAATTTTTGCTACAATTTTATAGGCTTCCTTATAAACATCGATCAAAACAATCACGTTAGGTCACTTTCTTAGTCAAAATTGAGCAAAAGGCAAAGTGGAGTATCAGATTTTTTTTTATTTACTGATATTTTGGGGATTAACTGCATTTAGCACAATAGAAACTGAAATTTAGGGGCCCCTAAAATTTTAGGTGCGGGCCTAACGGGCCTTATGGAAGAACAGCCCCTGATTATAATACCTTCCATTTTAACCGATATAAACATAAAGTGTAGTTTTTACTGGTACTCATGTTTTCCTTTTAGTAATGAAAAACAATAAAGACGTATTTACCTGAAGCGACGTGTTTCTCGAAACCCTTTACCGGCATCTACAAAGATGTCTAACAGAATTGAAACCGATCCGTATGTCTTTCGTTGAGGAATTTCCAAATAAAGTATCACTTGGTATTGATGCACTTGAAGAAGAAAAAAAATATTAAATTATTTTATATGAAATATAATTGATTTTCGAAAATTAAATTATGCGTCATCATATGCAGAGCTTAGTGCAAAAACGTGCTAAGTGACATATTTGAAAAAATTGAGATGTGTCAATGAACCTATTATTCCATCCTTTAAAGATAACTTCAAGTTCATGAATAAAGGGAAACTTGTTAAGTATAATTTTTAATGTTTGCAATTACCGTTTTTAACGGATTTAAGTGCAAATAAAAAAAATTAAAACTCATTTTCTCGTTTCCCAATTTTTTTTACAAAGCACGTTCTTCCACTAAGCTCGTAATATATGGTTTTTTAATGCTAAACAATTAAAAATTTGCGTCTTGCTACTCGTTTAACTTAATAGTTTAATTTCATTTCTCAATCAAGTATAAAAAAGTTGATTGGATGGTTGTGTTGCGGTTTGCCACACAGAACAATTGTTGTAGTATAAAGGCCGAGCCAAATTTGGTCTTCAGCTTGAGTTACCTTTAGGTGGCCACTGTATCTGCATTCACTCCAACAATATGTACCTGATGCGCTCAACCACGGTTGCTCTTTCGCCGCTAATGCACTCAACGCTGTGCACTGCTCTTCACGCTAACCAAGCGCAGCCTGCGCTAGCACTCAAGTGTGCACTGCATACACAACGCAGCAGCACAACGCACAGAAGAAGATTGCCCATGGTCCATACCTCAATGTCTAGGAGAGGAGTGGTGTGGCGTTTCGCAACACAAACTAATTTTACAGCATATGGACCAAAGCAACTCGGTCTTCACCTATGGGTATCTTTTGGTTGACACGGGTTGCTCAATGTCTTCGGGGCACTACAGCTGCTTATAATGTTATAATATGTTATTAGTTATTAAAATGTTTCGGAGTTAGACTGTCTATCGCCATTGGCGACTGAGTTTAGCATGCGTTTGCAGACCAGTATTGCTTGTGGTTATATTGCCAGGCAATCATGCTTGATTGGAAATAAACGACTCATATAGGGTGGCGCAAATCAAAGTGGCCCCGACACGGAGCTACGAATGCAGGGAGATGCTTGGCGAGAAAAACTATTAAAGCCACCTAAAAGCCTCCAAGTCAAATTCCTAAATTATTCATGCGTTCAATGGCTTCACTTGGCAAACCTGTTTTTTCATAGAATTGCTTTGGTTGTTACTGACTAGAGCTGCACATGGACTATTGGCAAGTTCAGATATAAGTGCGAGCTGTGTAATTGTGCGTTGATCACATCAGTGCATTGGTGAAGATGGCATAGTTATCGGAAAATATTTCGCCAAGCGCTTGTTTGGGCTTAATATCGAAGCTATCAATGGCGTCACATGGCAAACCTGTTTTTGCATTGGTTTCGGACTCGGCAGCATTTCCTGTATTATCCCTTCTTCTAAGCCGGGCCCCTTTGATTTGCGAAACCCTGTATATACAATTGTCCTACTCTACGGTAGTGAAACCTGGAAGCTCACCAGACAACAAGAGAACAAAACTTGATACTTTTCAAACAAAATGCCTAAGAAAAATATTTAAAATATACTGGCTAAACAAAATAAGAAACTGTGAAATATACGAGAAATCAAATAGTAAACCTAAATCCACAATAATAAAGAAAAGATGGCAGTGAGTAGAACATGTACTACGAATGCCCCCATCAGACCCAACTTGCATTGGGCACCTGATGGAAAGAGAAAACGGTGTCGACCAACACTAACCTGGCTTCAGATGGCGATAAAGGAAAGAAACAGTTTCGGATGGCCAAGTTGGGGGATCGCAAGAGATGCAATGCTTGTGGCCTAACTAGCTAAAGGCCCTGTTTGGCGAATTTCTTTTTGAAGTGTATAGTGTGTTTCTTGTTAAGGGGAGTCGGATGGTTCTATTTCGCCCATGTTAATTTTACTAACTTTAGGAACATTTTTCTCAGGGACTATATGAGATATCATTATGATTTTTTTAATAGTTTGTTCCCTACATATAGCTCTTAGATTTAAACTGAGTATATTTCACAGTATAAAAAAATACTTTTACAGTGATTTTTTAAAATATGTATTAAAACCTCCCAAAAAATCCGATTTAAAGTTATATAATTTTTTTTTGAGCGGAGATATTTAAAATTCCTCAGTTTAAATAAAAGAGCTAATTAAAGGGGAAGAAATAATGAAACAAAACATGTTGATATCTTTCATAGTTCCTGAGAAAATCGATAATCTTGGTCTACAATTAAAGCTATAGATAAGCAGATTAAAAAAAGGAAAAACAGAAAATCGACATTTTTGATCCAGCCCCCCCCCCCCCCCTTAAGTCAAGTAAGTAAGTCAAAGTGACTATATACAGTTACAGTACTCACGGCAGTACGGCCGCTCCCTGCCCACCTGCAGGTGGTACCTCGTCTCGAACATGGCCGGCGTGCTGTGCTGGCCCATGAGGCGGCACTTCTGTCCGTCCGTCCCGCAGCCGCAGCGGCCCAGCGCGAACTCCTCCCAGCTGCCGCACTCGGCCCCGACGAACAGGCAGCCGTGCTGGTGGAACGAGGACCGGAAGAAATCGGGGGCCCGGAAGTGACGACACAGGAAGGTGTTCTGGAGGACTGGAAAACATGGACAAATTGTGCACCGTAAAAAAAAACCTGTAAATTTACGAGCATTACCCCTTCAATTTTTATGGGCAACATCCTTATTTGATGTAAAACGGTCTGACCCACTATATAAACGGCCTTTATCCCTTAGAGTGTTAGAAAATTAGGGCAATTCCCATATTTTTACAGTTTTAGCTCATCTATTAGCTATAGGCTATAGGAAATGATGGGCATGAGTGTTTTTTTAACGGGGTGTGACTGGAATATCTGCTGCCGTTTTCTGCCAGTTATTTTAAATTGATTTTTTTTAACAGTGTATGTAAACTGCAAGTAGTACACTGCGATAGTTAAAAGTAAATCCTTAAATCTTGCTATAATATTTCTCCTTTATTCGAACAGAGAGTCAGGGCCTGACCATGACAGGTTGGGGATCACGGCCCAGATACTTTTGGGGGGATGATATTTTAACAAAAATACCTATTTAAAAAAAAGGCATTTTAAAGTAAGTCAATTACCAAATTTAATACATAATATCAATCCATCATAGTGCTTAATTTCATAGAAAAGCAAAAATAATGATACTTTCAATTTGGTTGTCCTTAACATCAGGTTTGAAGCAGGTCAGGTGTGAAGCAAAACGTATCGTCTTGAAGTTAAATTTAGTTGCCCCCAAAAATTTTGGGCCCAAGGTCCGGGCCTTGTAGGCCTAGGCGATTGGTATAAGAATTCAGCGAACGAAGGCGAACAGCCAGTGTTTTCAAAGAGTCACTGAATATCGACTTGTAATAATACGCGTTTGTAGTGTTGTCGAAGATATTACAACAACTCGTATTCACCAAAAAAGTACCTCTTGGTGAAGACCAAGCTGCTTCGACTTATACAATATTTGCTATATCCTGTAAAAAATATCCTGTCAAATTTATGGATTTAAACTGGCAGCTGAGTTGCCAGATAAAAAGTGTTAGAAAAACAGAAACTCTCCTGTATTAAATAAGACGAATTCCATTTAAAATAAGGGTTTGTCTCATCAAATATTGTTACTTTTTAAAATTGTGAAAAGATTTTGCATCAGGTGCTATTTGAACACGCAATCTTTAAATTATAAGTGAAGCGATACATTTACTCGGCCACCAAATATTTCGACAGATTCTTCAAGAAAGAAGTAATCTTGTTGACGTTTAACACTCCCCCAAAATGACGTCTTTGCTTCTACTTATATACCATAAGATTTTCTATAATCTAGATAGCTAGTACCAATCATTGAGCTAGAAGGGAAACTGGAGTGAAGTGTCAGCGAGCCGAAAACCCACTCACACCCTTTTGAGCGAACCGGGCAGAAAAGGACTATTTTCCCTACACGTGTATGCAATGCTTGTATGAGATCCCTCTATCATATTGACTTGGGCTCCTAAATGTATTTTAACATTTTAAGTTCGAAAGAATAAACTTTCTTTAACTTTAAATTCCAACTTTTTAAAGAAATAACCATGTGGATCACTAACTAAGAACCAGCGAAGACGAACCCAATAGCGAAATAGGCAAGTTTCTAGGTTTTTTGCCCGGTTCGTTTCTGCTGCAGTGCTGTGTATTCCTCCGCGTTTCGTTATTGGACCGGCTCGTTTGCTGCCATGTTCAGTGAATCACACACCCAGTGGCGGATTAATACAATTTTGTCGGAGGGGGCGGTCAGCAAAACCAGAAGGGGCCAGGGGGAGGGATTTTCTTAAAACTGGTTCATTTTTAGACGCCCTCATAAATTAGCTTTGGCGCCTCATCAATTTATATTATTAATTATTCTAGCAGTATATATTTACCCGTAATTACATTAATTACTAATTGTGGATGAATTTAAATACTAAATAAATAAATTTAATTACTAGTTAAAAATTATTAATTACTAATTAGACTAATAACCTTACATTTATTTAATTTAGAACTAAATTTCAAATGTAAGCATTCTTTTTTTTTAACTATACATAAGCTTACAAATTATTGACATTCTCACACTTCCTAGAAAAAATTGAATTTTTGTCTACTAAAGATTGATAGAATACTTACGCCGCCGATGATTTTTGTTCTCAATGGAATGGGTATATTAAAATATGCAATCTTTAGTAAACTGTTTAATTTGATCAATTCGCTTATGTTAGAAAGAGCTTTTTCATGACTTACTTTATTCTTCAATGTATTGTCTTCTGGCTCCTGATCATAACTTATTTTCGTTTCTCACTTATTTCGTTACTGTCAAAATCACGCAAAGCAGTTGAATTAAAATTGCGAGCAGTCTCTTTTACAAGTGACGCTTTTTGACAAAAATCTGCACGTGATGTGCAACTGGCCGAACACATTTTAGCACACACCATGTTTTCTATGGTCATTCTTATTTTTTAATGCATTCGTTGTTCTTATAATGGAGTCTTCGGTCTTAAAATGTATTTATCGTTTTTGAATGTGTTCATAGGAATTCGTTGTTCTTGGAATACATTCTTCCAACAAGTTTTGAAACAAATAAATTTCATTTGTCTGCGTTTAGTTAAATTATTATTTTTGCAGGGGGGGAGGGTGACAGGGGCCCTCGGATAATCCACCCGCGGATTATCGGGAGTTTACTGTATATCTTTAAAATATACTACATCCAAAACTTATTTAAGAAAAAACGCGTTAACAAAATAAATTCATTTTAAATAATAGCTCAGGTAACTAAGCTCGTTTTTCTTATTCAATTATGTATTTTACATAGAGACAAAAAGTAGTATTACAAAAGTATTAGTAGTTTTAAGTCATAAAAATAGCATTAAGATCATACAGGGATAAGGGCCGTGGGGTAACTCCACAATCAGCATATGTAATCTCTGTACATATGCTGTTGTACTCTCATAATAGACATTTTTTAAAAAGTTTTATAATGAAATTGAACAATAATATAATATTCAATAATTAAGTTTTGAAGTTTAAATGACTTATTTTATGTATTGCAAGTTAGGGTATTTTTTACTAATAATGAAATTTAACAATTTCATATGTGCAGAATTTTCATTCATCAATTTCAAAATGCCCGTTGTATAAAAAATATGTATTGTGTTCAAAATGTATACACGAATATAGTTTTGGAGATTCTGAAAAGAAATTTAAGTTTTCCACTTTAAAAAATGCGTAGTTAAAACAAATCTGACGAAAAAAATACCATAACCAAATTATTATGTGGAATTTTTTTCTTATAATTATACAAGCTCACATTTTTCGAAGTATCTAACCTCATTTTCATATTTAGGACCTTCGAAAACATACATATAGACTTCTCAGAAAAAAATCCATTTTTACTAGAAGTTTTAATCGCAGATTCGGATTTGCTATTTTTTGCACACAAAAAGAATGAAGGGTCACGCGGATATATCCTTACATCAAATTTCCGCTCTTATATCTTCTTTTGCCTTTTTCCTTCCCATAGTAAAAGATTTAGAATAGTTAACAATCTTTGTTTTAACCTTCTTTTGAATATAAGAAAGGAATAATTGGACATGGTCATGCATGGACTAAACCATTTTTCCGTTCTTTAAAAAGTATCAATATGTTCTTTAACCCAGTTTAAGCGTCTGAAGTACATTATATTATTATTACTTTTTAAAATCACCTTTATTTCGGAGAGTCGGACAAATTATTAAGTGAAAAGGATTTCCATCAAGGGGTCAAGAATAAAATACATTGGCGATATAGGGTTTTCGTTGGGACCATTTGAAAGGAGAGCAAAAAACGAAGAATCGTTATATCCCGGGATTCAATAGAGGGGTTCAACATGTAAAATGACACGTTTAAATATGGAAGTTTATGGAGTAACGTTACACTTCAAAGTTGTAGTAAACTTGCACCGAACGGGAGTAAAACTAGAATGAAATTCTGAAAAATTAGTCAGATATTTCAGAATTGTTGTAATGTTATAAAAAAAAAAATCATGGTATCGTTACACAATTTTGTTGGCAGTGCTTAATCCAATTTTATTGGACGAATAACGCCCCCCCCCCCCCCTAGTAAAAAACCCCATCCCCCCTAATCCGAAGTACTGAAGTCGGGGGAAAACTTTTTCCAAGAACATTCAAAACATCAACGCCCGCCGAGTAGAAGTAAATTCTTCCCGATTCCCCGTGTCTGTTTAAATTCTCCCTTTCGGAGGACCGAATTGGTAGACGATGAGGTAGAAAAGGGCACATTTCACTGACATTGGTTTTAATTTTTATTATTGGGGGGGGGGGGGAGGAGAGGAGGAGAGGGGGGGGGGGGTCTTCATTTTTTGATGGGGGGGAGGCGTATTTTAATAACGTGACAATTTTTTGACCACTCTCCTCCCCTGGTGATATTTCGTGATATGTAGCTCGATATATTACGCATTAAGAAAATCTCGAGCCGCCCCCCCTCTAATCCGCCCTTGCACACACCTCACTCCAGTTTTCCTTCTAGCTCAATGGTACCAATGCAGTAGTAAATCAGCGCCATCTAGCTTTGGATGTTATTTGAGATTGTATGTGTAGCAGATCGCTATGACGCCCATAAGAGCTGTGACAATGACCATGTTTCGGTGCCATCTACTCGTGATCACAAGTTGGAATTTCAATAAGGTTGTCATGACTTCGCCTATGTTAGAAGATCCAATATCCATTGACTTTAGTTTAGCCCTATTAGATTCATGAGTGACAGTTTGGGCTTGTCTCAAAAACTGGTTATATATTACAAAAATTGGGACCAGAAATCTTTAAAATTTGCGAAATTAGCAATATAGCACGAATGTCAAGTAAAATATAAAAAAAAGGTTCAAAATATGTTTATTACATAGAATTTTTATATACTTTGATTTTGATTTTATTGATTGTAGATAAAAAATTGTCGAAAACTCACATTCGCTAGGGAAAATTCCCGTGGTAAGTGCTCTGAGTGGAGAAGCTGAGCAACCTCTCGGTTTCCCACCAGAGGGCCAAAAGTTCACGTGTCCCACATCTTCGATGGTGCCAAGGCCTAAAAGATAAATATACTCATTAATAACTACATTCGAATATAGATTTGGTATTTAGTTTGGTTTAAAAGGATTAATTTAAAATAAGTATTTTTAAAGCGTCACTTGGGTTATCTTATCCATTCTAATATCCTGGACATTGTAAGTTAAGATTTTCCTTGGAATGACGTAACTTTGAAACTAATCATTCACATATAAGTTAAGCAATGGTATTTAAAACTTTATTTGAAGTATATATTAATTAGTGGAACAAAATTTATAAAGGTGATTTTTTTTTTTATCGTGGTGAATTCTCAATTATATTTATATTTAAGAGATAATTTAACACTGCACGATATTTTAAAATGCCACTACAAAACAACACTAACCTTCTAGAATGTTCCTCCCTGGATTCGTGTGTATGACGTCGACAAATAGTGCGTCACTCGGGTCCAACTTGACGTTGTTAGGTACGTTTCGGAAATAGGGACCTATTGGGTCCAAGCCTGAAGGAGAAAAAAAGATTTTCAGACTACTTTCTATTTTTAATTCGAAATAATTTAATTCGAAAAGTAAGTTGTGATAATGAAATCGTAGAGATTTTCGTCCGTCTTTAAAACACTTCCAAATTATGTTCGATTAAAAAAAAATTCTAATAAAGATATAACATTACATATTTCCACCTGTCACTATTCGTCTGTCGTAAATAGGTATATTTCATTTTCCGTTTTAACCGAAGATTGAATTTTTTTGTGTTAGAAAGGTATGATACAAGACATCTATCTTTAATAATTAGTGTCCGTCTGTCTGTATGCTTTTTAGTCCGTCTGTACATTACATCTGTCCTTTGGAAGGTCTGTTCTAACTTCTGTTCTAATGGTCCATTTTTTAAATTTGTTAGAAAGGTATGGCATCAGATAACATTTCTAAAACTTTTTCTGTTTATCTACGCTATATAAGAAATTCTGTGAGTATTGAAGTAAAAGCAAAGTAGGCGATTCTAGTACTTTAAGAATTTCTTGTTAAATACTGTCACACCAAAGTCGAAAATGAGCTATTCTGTCGTAAACTGCAGTAACTAGCTTAATGACTTGGACCATTGATGAAAGCACTCGTCGCAAATTATGCAAAACTTATTTATAAGGACAGCGACAACTTTTATTTCAGCAAAAAGAATACGAACACAAACTTAATTACAAAGTTGCCAGGTTGCGAAAACTAATTTACGACGCGGACGATTAAATAATATGTTTTATAAAAATTAATTATCGAATAATATCTGTTCGCGTGACATTTTATAGAAAGAAAGTGGGATGTCGGGGTAGGGTAGGGTTGATACATATATATTCCGGCTTGTGTGCTTGATCAGAGACCCGCTTATAAACCTTCGTCAAGTAAGACAGACACAGAAAGAATTTTTACTGTCACAGAGAGAGAAATTACACCCAGGGCAAAGGCGGGAATCGAACCCGCACCCGGTACAGTGCGCAGACTGTTAGCGGAAAGTGGGATGTCGATTACTATAACCTTTGAAAAAGCATACATAAAAAGACGAATTATTTCAGAGCGAAAACGGTATACTTCATTGTTGTGGTTACTGCAGTTTACCCGCTCACGACAGCAAAGTGAATTATCATCAAATGACGTAAATTATTTTCTCGACCAATTGTAAAATAAGAGGCCCAGTGGCTTAGTAGTAGTGCTTCGCATTGCCGGGTCGAATTGGTCCGGGGATTGAATGCCGGATTGGGCGAGGTTGAACCATCCTTTCATCCCTTAAGTGGGTCGATAAATGGAAACCAAGCATGCTTGGGAACTAAACACTGGGGGTTCCACGTGAGGCTGACCATCTTGAGGATGCCCGTAAGGTGCATATGTCCCGGTAAGGTGCCCAGAGCCCTAGGTCACGTAAGCTGAAATGAGCACGGCAGGCCTTGGCCCACTAATGGGCTGTTGCGCCGAGGAGTTAGTTTTTAATAGTAAAATAATATTCGGTGACATAATATAGACAATAGTTGGAAAACACTAGTTCACTCTTCTTCGGTCAACTAAGGGTTAAGCATATCAGTTCCTTTTATGGTATATTGATGACATATTTTTTAAATGCTCCTATGGTGTTATTGCCAGTATATTGAGTATACGTTTAAATATTTCTGAAAATATTTGGTTTGTTAAATATTTCTCAATTTTTATTTTTACTTAATGTTAAGCTGTATTATTGTTGGTGGCTATGGTTTAATTTTACCTGTGATTCTGCCCAGTCTTTTCAGTCTTTCTCCTGCATATCCTGCAATGTGGGCTCCCAGACTATGCCCGATGATGTGGAAGTTCTCTTGCAGAGCACCAAAGTTTTTCTGTGAGACAATTGAGACATGAAAGGAAAAATAAAGTCACGTAACAAAAGTAGATACAAATATGGAAAGGAGTAGCTATGATGGAGTAGGTATGAAGATGACGGAAATCAGAGAGAAAGGGAGAAAAACTGATCGAGATAACGAGAGACAAAGCGATCTAGAAAAATCATGCCAAAGGAAAAAAAGGAGATAAAAAGGCAATGACAGTGAGAGTAGAAATTAAAGGAGAGGAAAAGATAAACAATTGATGTTTTTAATTTGGACATCAAATGTGTGGGTAGCGGGCTCACCTGAAGGAAGTCCACGAGCATCGCGATCTGCGCCCCTATCACCCTCGCGTTGGCGGCATTCAGGAAGAAGGGAGGGACCTTCGAACCGTGGTCGACCAGGAATACATTCTCATCTTCAAGGGTCAACAAGGTGTCCTTCACGTCCTACAAAAAGCCAGGGAAGTCTCGTAAAAATAGGCACATACGGAGGGACAGGACATGCGAACCATCTCCATAAACATCGGCCACTTTTCCTCCAAGACGTTACCGAAAGCATTTTCAATCGTCTGCGATTGGTTTTGTGAGCACACGTGACATATAAGCTCCGCCCACGATCAGGTGTTCACATGTCACGTGGGCACACAAAACCAATCACTGACGAGTAGAAATGCTTTCAGTAACGTCTTCGAATCGTGGTCTACCAGGAACACATTCTCGTCCTCAAGAGACAACAAGGTGTCCTTCACGTCCTGCAAAAAGCAAGATAAGTCCCTTAAAGCTAAGCACACACGGATGGACAGGACATGCGAACTTTCGTCAAAGTCAAACATCGGCCACTTTTCCTCCAAGACGTTACCGAAAGCATTTTCAATCGTCTGAGATTGGTTTTGTGTGCACACCTGACATATAAGCTCCCCACACGATCAGGTGTTCACAAAACCAATCTTTCGGTAACGTAGAAATGCTTTCGGTAACGTCTTGGAGGAAGAGTTACGATGTTTGGCGAAAAGAAACATGTCCTGTTCCAGGCCCTGTCTCTCCGTGTATGCCTAGCTTAAGGTTAGTGTATGTCCCTACTTTCCACTAGAAATACACAATGTGGACCACAGGGTGGCGCAAATAAAAGTGTCTCCTTCGTAGAGATAGGAATGGATTGAGATGATTGGCGAGAAAAACTATTGAAGTCGTCTGAAAGCTTTCAAGTCGAAATAAAAGATTATCCAAGCGTGTAATGGTTTAACTTGGAGAACCTGTTTTTGCATTGGTTGGTTTGGATTAGCATCACATTAGAGCTAATCATGGACAAATGGTGAGTTCAGATCTTAGTGCTTTATATATGAAGACGACCCCTTATGCAAATATTGTGTCTTGCAATCAATTTAAAAGGTTTTGTATTAACCAAAACAATAAGGTCCGATTCTCTAGGATAAATAACGACCGAAATAATCACTAGTGAGGACTTCTTTTGCACAGCTGTACAAATCTTGAGTTTATATTGCATTCCAGTAGGAATGCAATATAAACTCAAGGTTGATTTTTAACTTGGCAACAATTCTATCTTATTCTTATCTCCATGACGGGGCCACTTGCACCACCCTGTACATCTGGGTGTAAGAGTGTATCGGAAAGTTCATTACGATGGTCACGATCTACCCTTTTCTGGAACCATTTCGCCGTTATTTTGAAGACCCATATATTTTGTTCTACTCCCCGGCGAACAGCGTTAGTTTGGATATCTTTCTCCCAGTGTTCGAAATTCCTTAAAACACAGAAACATGAATTAGAAATACGATGAATATGCCAAACTGGACATGACTAAACATTAGAAAATTAGTTCACCGTGTTTTTAGCGCCACAGCTGAACTTTATTTGTTCCAAATGTGTAGTCCGGTCCATACGCTGTCCTCACGTAACCTCTTGTTGTTGAGGTCTGATGCTATATTTAGGTCGAAATTGAAATGAAACGCCATGCGAATGATTCGCTTGCGAATGGGTGGAGTTTCGAAGATTTTGTGCATTTCCTATTTGAACTGGAACAAGTCATTCGCGTGCAAATGACGTCACGCCACGATTGGTCTCAGACCATTCGAGCAATCGCGCGCGAACTGTTTATTTACTTTTTTGACACTCAATATTTATGAAAAATGTCAGGCGTCATATTTTTCAACAAGAAAAAAGGAAACCCTAACCAATAATGTATTTAGCTGTTCAGGCAAACTCATTAGATTTATCTGAAAAGCAGTTAATCAGCAAATATCTGTTGGATAAAGAATCGTTTCTTCTCGTTTGGCGAAAAAAGAAGGAAGAACGGTTCATTAAAAAGAACGTGAACGCTTGGGCTTAATCTTTAAAAGAACGGGACCGACCTATCTCTATGTTTCCAGAGATTTTCGCGAATTCTTCCATTGGTCAACTTCATGTGAAAAAGGCGGGCGCAGTGCTTGTCGTTTTCACGAATGACACGCCCTTAAGCACGAACTCGCAAGGTTTGGAAAGCTAAATACTGGTTTTCGAGAGCGTTCACAGTGTGTACCTTAAACCGATCGCACAGCAGAGCTAACGTGCGTGAATTCGAAGCGTTTCAGTTCCATTTCAGCCTTAGTTTTGTCTTGATTCGTCTGATATGATCTTACCCTCATCCATGTTGACAATTTGACACCATCGAAGACCCCGTGCACTAGAATCCTCGTCCACTTGTCCGGATCGAAGTGCTTCTCAATCCCCGCCGTCCCTAGTTCGGCCGGAGTGAACACCAGGGCCGTGTCCTTGTTTCCTCTGGAGTACAACCTGAAGGTGGTACCCTGTACCTCAGGACGCAGGGGCGATACACTGATGGGGCGGTACAAAGGGTGGTAGAAGGGCGGACCCGTGTTGAAGCAGCCGAGGTCGGCGTAGCAGACCTCCTTGTGGGTTCGCAGTGGGGCCACTGTAACAAAGACTTGTGATAGATATCCTCATGACATAGACCTGAGATACAACTACAGGGTGGCGCAAATAAAAGTGGCCCCGGCCTAGAGATAAGAATGTAGTTAAATACTTTTCGAGAAAAACTATTGAAGCCGCCTGAAAGCCTCCAAGCCGAATTCATAAACTATTCAAGCTTTCAATGGCTTCACATAGAGTGTTTGTACAAACCAAAAAAACTGTTTTTCAAACCTGTTTTTTCATTGGTTGGTTTGATTGTTACTGTACTAGAGCTGCACATGGACTATTGGCTAGTTGAGATCGCGTTGATCAGATCAGTGCACAGTTGAAAATGGCATAGTTACCGGCAAATAATTTGCCAATCGTCTGTTTGGGCTTAATATTGAAGTGATCAGTAGCTTCACATGGCAAACCTGTTTTTGCATTGGTTTTCGACTTGGCAGCATTTCCTGTCTCTTCACTACTTCTAAGCCGGCCACTTTTATTTGTGCCACCCTGTAGAAGAGGAAACCCTGTTCAAGCAGGAAAAAGGGTACAGCAATAAACCACTGAAAGGTTGAATATGATTGCACTAGGGAACGATCACCGAATAAACTTTGGAGGGAAGCCCAGGCTTCCTCTTTAAAATTTGAGTCCCTAAATCGACATTTTTTTTTAAACAACCGGGCTGTCACCAATTGCTAATCTAGCAACACCATCACGCTTGCAGATGCAAAGCAGTTGCAAAACCCAGACTTTTGCCCCATTCCTTCAAGAAACACCTCATCACTGATTTTGATTGCCCCAGAATTTTAACATCAACAATTACACGACTAAAAACAAACCACTATAAAGGGATGAATATTCTTCCCGACAAAGCAAGAACTTATATTCCTTGCAAAAACTACACCGATGCCCAATTTATGACGTATCACATTCTCTAGGGGTCCCAACCCTTACCCCATATGTTTTACAGCTCGGTATGGTGTTAAATAAAAGATGAATAAAGCAGAGCTACATGAACAAATATTTTTATTGAACATCGATTTTAAAACAATATTTACGAGTAAAGAGTAAAAAGAATAAATAAGAGCTAATAATAATAGATGAAATATTAGAAGGCCTACTACTATTAAAAAGTAATCAATTTAAACGTAGCTAGCTTTAAACTAGCTTTAAACGTATTCTAGAGATGACTATGAAAATGATAGACATTAAGCTTATAATTCGATAGTTTATATTTTTCTTAAAATATAATAAATACTTTGGTTAACGTTACTTATTCCAAATACAGATTTAACTTATGTTCACTCAGAGCTTTTCCGGCACTTCGGCAGTTGTATATATCAATATTTAATAGCCCTTGTGTAGCTCTAGTGACGTTATTTAAGCCAAAACCAAATGAACTATCATTAATTAACCTTAAAGGCGCCTGTTGTGTGATACATCAGAATTTTCAAGGTCGTAGGTTTAATGTTTTCTTCCTTTTGCAAGGCCGTATTTGTTTATCAAGTTCACATATGTAATCCAATATACAGTCCCCTAAAGGGTAATTAAAAAGTATTTTGTGATTTATTCAGCAAATTATGGATAAAAGAATTTAAAAATTGGGATTTCGCTTAAACTTCATGTCTTAAATTTATTTCTGTAAAAATATTAAGGGGTTTCTATTCATAATTTTTTTAAAAATTAATATAATAATTATTTAAAAATATAAAATTTATTTTAAATACCACAATAGTGTATGCATTTTGTTTGGGTTATTATAATTATTATTCAGTAAAAAATTCGTTTCATTATCTTAATTATTTATAGAGTGGGATAGTTTTTTATGTGAAACTCATTTAACATTACAGCCCCTAAACTTTGCACGTCTCTAACTCCACTAATAATGATCAAAAACTAACAAAACTTGGTATTTCGTGTTAAAATATGTCATAAATTTGAAATATGGACTCAAAAAGGGGTGTTTCCATTCAAAATTTTGAAGTTGGTAACATTTTTAATATGAAGACGGCCCCTTAAGCAAATTTTGTGTCATGAATTTAACTCAGAATGTTATTTATTCACAAAGTCAAAAAGGTCCGATACCATACGATGACTTACGTCCGAAATAATCCTAGTGTTTACTTTTTTTTGTCCACAGCTGTACTATGTCAAATCATCAAGTATTATTCCAAGCACAGCAGGATCGGTTTAAAAAGTGTAAAATCTAATATTCTACGTTCTGTATCCTCAAATTGATCACCAAGTAACCTTAAATTTGCTTGCGGTGTTAACATAATTCAAATATAGGTGTTAACATCTCTACATAATTATGGCCGTATTATATTTGTCGTCAATAGGCGAAAGATACACTTCGCAATAACACAAAAACTGCATAAGCTTTAAAATCTATGTATGGATATTCATCAGTCACATCTGGGATTACTAGGTGTCAATTAAACATCATACAAAAGGGTAGATGAAAGGGCTAGATCGTGTAGTTTGTGTAACCACTAGACCATCATGTTTAGCGAATCGAGCGAAATGGTACTATGAATTTTATCAGAATGTGCTGTTATCGGTGAATCGGAACACGTCACGCGCTGGCGCGTGATACGCAGTCAAAGTGTTAACTATAAGCTTTCGTGAAAATCTTCCGAATGGCCTAGCAATAGGCAAATATGTATTGTTGTTTCCACTGCATTAATTTTAAATTAAATTTACTACACCAGCCCTCAAGGACTACTTAGAACGGGAGTCATAATTTAGTTATTTTAGTTTAGTTTGAATTATCGTCGCACTAGAGCTACACGATGGCTATTGGTGACGGGAGTCATAATTTAGAGCCACAGTCAAGTGGCGAGTCGATACTTGAATTGGCCCCCAACGCAACTTTTAAGGGCGTCGCGACATTGGAGCATATTTAACGTGAACTCCCTATACACGGGGTATTATGCGTCGGACTTTTTGGTCCGCACAGACCGCTTATAGGTTGGCAGTTATTTTTCCAATGTACGGAATCGATTCTGAGACTTTTTCGCATGCAAGGCAAAACGCCTCAACCGACTGGGCTCCCCAGCCCTCAAGGACTACTTAGTACGGGAGTCATAATTTAGTTATTTTAGTTTAGTTTGAATTATCGTCGCACTAGAGCTACACGATGGCTATTGGCGACGGGCATCGTATTTTAGAACCACAGTCAAGTGACGAGCCGACACCTGAGTAGGCACCCAACGCAACCGTTAAGGGCGACATCGTACGCAGCGTTAGCACTTCGAAAGATATTTAACGTGAACTCCCTACACACGGGGTATTATTCGTCGGACTTTTTGTCAGCACAGACCGTTTATACATTGGCAGTTATTTTTCCAATGTACGGACCCGAACCTGGAACTTTTCGCATGCAAGTCAAAAAGGCTAAACCAACTGGACTCCCCAGCCCTCAAGGCCTACTTAGAACGGGAGTCATAATTTAGAACCATAGCCAAGTGACGATTTAACACCTGAGTAGACACCCCACGCAACTTTTAAGGCGACATCGTTCGCAGCGTCGTGACTTTTGGTTGGGTTAGGTTAATTATCGCAAGCTACTGGCGACGGGCGTCCTAATTTTGAACCGCGGTCAAGTAACGGTGATTTTGAAGGATATTTAACGTTCACTCCCTCCACCCAGGTAGCCAATAACGCTCTTGCAGCTCTACTGCGACGACATTTCAACCTAACCTATGGAGCACTATTCATCTAACGTTTTTGCTGCACAGGCCATTTATAGGTCGGCAGTTATTTTGCCAATGCCTGGGTCTGAACCTGGAACCTTGTCATGCAAGGCAAGCACCTTACCGAAGACTCGTGAATTAAGAGGGACTGTCAGACCCATAGAGTTGATGCATTAGTTTTTAAATCACAACTTTTGCAAAAGAATTGTATTGCCATGTTACCAAATTTTTACCAGGTATGGGAATCATCATGACATCAATTTAAAACAAAATTGAAAAGATCAAATAACATCCGGTTATTTAATTATTAATTGATAAAGTTTTAAAATAGTGTCGTTATCTGCTGTATATTTTTGGCATTTTAAACTTTAAAAATATATAATTAAATAACTAGATAACATTTTCATTTCACATTTGTTTCATTTCGATGTTATGCTGATTCCCATACGTGGTAAAAAAAGGGCTAACATGGCAAAGTAATACTTCTGCGGAAGTTGTGATTCCAAAACTAATGTGTTAGCTTTATAGAAACAACAGCCCTCTTAAAAAATATTATCCATGATCGAAACGGAAATTATTTATGAAAAAATGAATTATTATAAGAAGTTTTTCCAGAGAGTTTACTTACATGGATTTCTTTGCAATCGACCAAGCAGGGACGTAGCATTCCCTGCCGCCAATATACATCCTAATTCACAGAACCCCCATATCACACACAGAAAAATCCCACAACGCATAGTCAGTTCCTGCCTGCTATTTGTAATTGTAGTCAATGAAAAACGACAAAAACTTTGTACAATTCATCTTAGAAACGCATATTTAGGGGAAGTGTCAAACTTTCCTTCGCCGTGTGGTTAAAAAAAGAAACTTTTAATCTTTAATTGATTCTTCGGGCGAAATCTGTTCTTTCCGTTTTTAAAAATATTTCCTTTTTGTAGCCAAGGCATTGAGTTCAGAGTTAAGGCTAAGAATACGTTTTTGAATTGAACGATTAATTTAGTTTTAATCCACGGAATAATTACAATATAGTTTAGTTTGAATTATCATCGCACAACAGAAATTGCAATATAGAATTGCGTATGTTTCTTTTTTCAAAAAATAAAATCTAAAAAAACCCTTTTACAAAAATATTCAATACAGCCCGAGAAATGAGGCTAACCGGGCTCATTCGCTATTATGTGATCACTGAACAGGAGTAACCTCAAACTAATTAAATTTGTGCAGATAACGTATTTTCAAGATATAGGTATTTAAATTATGTTACTTTCACCAAAATCTTTCCGAATATATTTTAGCTTCCACACTACGTTTATAACGTAAAAAGTGGAAGGTATAATAATCGTCCAGTCTGTCTGTCCGTCCGTCACCCACTTTCATAGCCCAGACTACAAATGCTACGGACAAGTGTGATACGTCAAAAAAATTCAGCGCATCGAAATTAGAATACATTGAAAATTTCAGAAAAAAATTCGAAGTACTTCAATTATTTAAAAAACTGCAAAATTTAATGCTCATTTAAAAAGCATAGGAAGCCATTTTTATTAGAATTAAATCACCATTGCCATTCGCAACAATCGCTCGAGAAACTAATTCTTTTAGACGGTAAATTAAAATAAATTTGATTTTGCGACATCGATCAGTTTGAAATGACGTCAAATATATTTCACTACGAGATTCTTTGTATGTTGATATGAAATATTTTCATTCTATTTAAAAGCGAGGAATATTACATAATAATTCTTTGAAATATAAATTAATTTTTGCTTACGATAAGTAATAATTATTGAATTTTCGAAATAAAATAAATGAAACTAGCCAAATTTAGCATGTAAATGGTTAATATAGAATTAATGCTGTGGCGCCTATTTTTACCTATTAAACACAACTGTTGTGTGGAAGCGGGTTAAGTGACAGATTCTGTTACAAACCTACTTGTTTGAACTCAATACAAAGAATAAGCAAACTCAAAGCCATCGTAATTAATATTTATTTTTACATTACATAAAACCTTACAAGTAAATTAAGTTTAAAACATTACAAACGTTACAAAGCTCAGCTTTAAATCAATTTTAAAAACGTGAAGAACAAGGGTTCGAATTCTATTCCACATAAACTTCCAAGGAGCGTTTCAGCAGTACTCGCTTCTGAAAGTTGCGCCCTGTTGATTATCGGATCTGGAAAGGGCTGGGCTAACACACAGTTCGAAAACTATCGGAGCTATTCTCCTAAAAGAACAAAAAAAAAAAAAAATAGATACGTTTGCTAAAATACGAATGTATGCTAAAGTGGCTTATTCCATGTAACTATACAGTGAAAGTAACAAGCTAAAAAAAGCTTTTTAAATTTGAATAATAAGTCAAATTAACACTTTCTCTTCGTAAGCTTTTTGTTGCTGCGTAACTTGTTATAGAAATAACATTATCGAATCCTTATTAGTACATCCGGGCCGTTTTAGAAGTAAAAGGGTGAAATAAAACACGTTACAGTATTTAACGACGTATTATATAAAACGTAAATTACAAGGTAAATTATTCTAAAATACTAATATCCTCTTAAAACTAACAAGCTTATGAGGATATTAGTATTTTAGAATAATTCTAAAATTACAAAAAAATATCGTAAAAATACTAGATGCATTTTGAAATCTATTTAGCGACTTGAAATGCTTCTCTAGTATTTTTTTGTAATTTTAGAATTAAATGGTATATTTCCGATAATGCCGTAGCCTTTTTCTCCTTAAAGTGGTGGCAACACTGGCCCCATTGCCCTCTTATTCTGGTCCTCCATGCGCGTCCCGTCGTTAGCATTGGAGGTTACGTGATGTGCCAATCTAATACTTTAACTATGATATCTATGGCCGTATTAGTTTAGTCGGCCGTGTCTATAGCCTCCTTGCCCTTTGTACTCTTATGTCCATTATGATCTACTATAAAAACACAGTGATTGGAAAGTTACTTTTAAAAAATAACACAGTTACTTAATATGAAAAGTAACTCAGTTACAGTTACTTAGTAAGAAAAGTAACTATATCACATTACTCTTATAAATTTCAAGTCATAAGAAAAAATTAAATTTAGCCATCTTACCGTTTTTCCAAGAGAACCAAGACTAAAGAAAAAGGTACAATCGGAAAAATTAAGATCGAAAATTCAAAGTTGTTAGAAGTTAAATTTTAAATAATTAAATTTAAGCCCAACGGCGAACTGAGCCGAAAATATTCGTGAAGAGCGGCGCGAGAAGGAACGGAAAAGTAACGAAACATTTTGTTACTTCGTTACTGCTAAAAGTGACTAAGTTATAGTTACTATCTGAAAAACGGCGTTACTTGGTGTTACCTAAAAAAAAGTAACTGTTATAAGTAAAGCGTTACTCTAATCCCTAAAAAGGAAACTTTTTAGCTAATTGATTGGTCATTGTGGACTACTCACTACGTCACACGCAAAATGGCAGAGGTCTTGTTTACAGGAAGTGTTGACCAGTCCTATATGAACATTGAGCTAGAAGGAAAACTGGAGTGAGGTGTGTGTGATTCACTGAACAGGGCAGCAAACGAGCCTGTCCAATAACGAAACGCGGAGGAATACACAGCACTGCAGCAGAAACGAACCGGGCAGAAAACCTAGAACTTGCCTATTTCGCTATTGGGTTCGTCTTCGCTGGTTCTTAGTGATCCACATGGTTATTTCTTAAAAAAGTTGGAATTCAAAGTTAAAGTTAATTCTTCCGAATTAAAAATGTTAAAATACATTTAGGAGCCCAAGTCAATATTATAGAGGGGTCTCATACAAGCATTGCATACAATTGTAGAAAATAGTCCTTTTCTGCCCGGTTCGCTCAAAAGGGTGCGAGTGGGTTTTCGGATATATGAATGGCTTGATTTATTTTGGTTGGATATTTTCTCTTCTGCATTATTCGCTTATAAAATGGCCCCGAAAGCTGACCAAGGGTGAGAGGGTGTCGAGAAATCGTCAAATCGCATCACGTGATTAACACGTAGACTCGACGAGGACAGAACCTCCAAAGATTGACATTTCATTCAAATTCCTTATATTAATAATTCTATCTTAATCTTTCCTCTTTGTAATTCATTTGAAATCGAAGTTCTTATTGGTTCAAAGACCATTTTTCTATTGTTACTATGTTTCGTTATTGAAATCGTATGATTATATATCTTAGTTTTCTAAAAGATCAAAGATTAGATTTTACTCATGAATTATTTACTAATAATACATTAATCCTAAAATAATGGGATATTAATATTTTAAAATCTTTTCCAAACATAATTATGTAAAGTTACAATAGCTCCAAGAAAAGATTTTAACTTTAAGCAATTTTTAAAACAAATCCTACTTTTTAATTTTATGGAGTTAGTTCCATAATTGTTTTATTCCTTAATCTGAGTTTGTTGTTTGTTCCGTCATAAAATATAAAAATATATAAAATCCAAACTTGCTTAAGACAAAAAAATACAGAAATAACGAAAGTCATGTTTTTAAAGGTGACATTTTCCTTTAGAAAACACATCGATGTTTTAATTGCACAAAGTTGTAAATGCAATTTTTCAAGAGTAGGGAACAAGGTAAATATAAATAATTTCCCACCGTAGCCAGAAAAGTGGCTATCGACAAAACTATTATATTTTTGGAAAAGTTTATCTATTCTGTTGCAATTTACAAAAATGTAACTTACTTGCTACCTGTATCTCAATTGTGTATCTACCTGTATTGATTGAAATAACAATTGTTATTTCGATCAATTTAAGATATGCTTCAATCGCTAGATCCTCAAATATCGAAATTTTTAGTATTTTTAACTCAAAAAGTCAGATTTGTCCGACAAAAACTGCTTTATGTTTCTATTATAAAACCAAATTAAAAATGCTAACTAATAATAAAAGTAATTTAATGATGAGGCAATGGACAGACAATTCAGTAAAATTATCATGAAAAGACAAAGAATCGTGAAAACATATTGCACAACAATTACTCTGAAAACTAAAATCTTTCGACACATTTTGGTCATATTCTGTTATTTTATTGCTCGATTACTTAGCTGTTCATCTTATCTCTAATGTCAAACTTTTAAATTATAAAATTTTTGTCGAATTTCGCACGTGTCCGAGTCAAATGACAAGTTTTATCTCAATTTTAAGTAACACTAACTGAAAGACGCTTTAATTATGGTCAAATTTCTATATCAATCATATCCATGTACTAAAATGCAATTTTAATTCGACATTTGAAATCGCAATTTGAAATCCTATTTTAGTCATGAGATCAATCGATTTCCTTTTACAAGTTTGTCATACCACAGGTTTGTAAGCGAAGCGTATCCATTGTCAGAGGATCCATAAGAAACAATATCGCCTTTGGCAAATGTCGACAGCTCAATACAGGAATTTTATGCATGAGTGAATTTCGGAAAGCGAAAGTTTTGTTTTAAACGACACTGCCTTTTATAAAACCATTATCTTTCAGTAATGTGTGTGTGTGTGGAGAGGATTATTTATAAATAGTTTAGTTTTTTTTTTTAATTCAACCGACCGTCGCAAACGCAAAGTAGCAGTTTTTAGCTTCCACAATACGTTTTTCACGTAAAAAGTGGGAGGTTTTATAATCGTTCAGTCCGTCCGTCACCCACTTTCGCAGAAAGAACAACAAGTCCCACAGACAAGTGGGATACGTCATTTTGAAGCAAAAAATCAGATTAGGCTACATTCCAAATTTCATTAAAAAATTTTAATTAGAAGTTTATTTAAAATTTAAATAACTAAAAATTTAATTTAAATGCAAATTCCATTTTTATTCAATATTTTCACTGTTGCCATCCACAAGTCCCACAGACAAGCGGGTTAAGTGACAGATTCTGTTACAAACCTACTTGTTTTTTCACGCATTCATTTCAGTAATACACGCGAATTATAAATTCTTAAATTTTAATTGATTTTTCGAACTAATTTTAAACTTTCATCGTCTGTTTTAACAAATGTATTATCTAGTGTTTCTCTTGTATATCTTGCGTACGTATATGTTTTACTTGTATGTTCATATGCGTCCATTGCAAGAGACAGACGACGACAAACAACAAAACATTTGTTTCATGTTAATGTTTAAGCTTTTTCATTTTTTTTAAAAATTGGACGCCTGGAACGGAAGTTGTACACGGGTTGGGGTACTTACAGGGCAGACGGACTTACAGACGCGCTTTTCGTAAAAGAAATAGGTCTTTAAAGTCATTCTTTTAAACAAAAAAATATTTTTTTAAATGTGACAGTTTAAATTGAACTTAAAAAGTACATTAACAGACGGACGATAATCTCCACGATGTTAACACCCATTTTTTTATTTAAAAAGTTATTAATTATTAAACGTTTTTATTATAATTATTAATACACAGTTATCTAAAAATGAACTGTCCTACCACTGCGTGTGCGTCTTGAGCGACGACACGTGGATGCTGGCAATGGGGGGTCTTCCCGGGTCCACCCGCACCACGCTGGCAACCAGGTCGACGACTCCTTTAGCCCTGGACATGGGCTTCTTGCTCCAGCGTATGATGGCGCCCAGCACGTCCCCGAGAAAAGAGGGGCTGAACACCACGTGGCTCCTGTGCCAGCCGTCGTAGTTCCTGGAAGGAGAGCTACGCATGAAACGTGTGTATAGTCTGCCTGTCACTTCTTAGCATCTCAAACATTTTGATTGGAGAACAGTCCACTTTGAAAAAGGGTAAGGAAGACTTTGGTTTTGGCAAGAGTTACTATACTTGACGATTCATTGCTTTTATAGGCGCATATTTCTTTAAGGTTCTGAAACAATTTCTCAACTGAAGTGCAGTTCGAACTTCCATCGGGTTCACTATTATTGCATAGCTATATTTTGACTTATAGCGTTCCCAAGATAATACTGAATGTGTTAAATAATACATATATACTACAGATGCAAATCTATTGACGATCAAGTGAAGTAAGAAAAGAAATGCTGGCGAAATTGATTACGGTCATCAGCAATTATCTACAATCCTCCTTCCACTAATAACTCATGTGTAGTTTTGGTTTGATATCCACATGCATTTTTTTTCTATCTTGACTTGATAGTCAATAGATTTGCATCTGTAGTATGTATTATTTAACACATTCAGTATCACCTCGGGGAACGTTTTAAGTTAAAATATAGCTATGTAATAATAGTGAATACGATGCGATTTTGAATTGCCTTTCAGTTGAGAAACTGTTTCTAAACCTGAAAGAAATATTCGCCTCCAAAAGCGATGAAACGCCAAATATAGTAACTTTTGCCTAAACCAAAATCTTCCTTACCCTTTCTCAAAGTAGACTCTTCAACAATCTAAATATTTGAGATGCTAAGAAGTGACAGGCGGACTATAACTCAAACTGAAAAAACAGACACTTATACTTTGGTTTTGATCGGGGTGATGACTACCTAAACTAAAACTGCATGATCTCAAAGCCTAACAATACATTGAATAATGGATCGAATATAAAGATTTTTCGGATTAACTCCAATTATCCGAAGCACTGCGGATTATCTGAATTTCAGAAAAAAATACACCCGACCTACCTGTTACCTTGTTCATCTTTGTTGGATGTCATTCCTAGTACCCCTAGTGACCAAAGACTTGATTGGGAAACTTACTTGGCATGACATCCAACAGAAACAAACAGCAGCAGATAGGCCGGGTACAAAAGTTTTTATGTCTATAATACAAACTTTCGAACTTCATTCAAATTGCCAAATGGCACCTTACACTTTTGTTGAAGGCGACCTAAACTAGAACTGCATGATCTCACAGCGCACAATACATGAAATAATTGATTAAATTTTTTTTCCCGATTCACTCCAATTATCCGAAATTCTGATTATCCAATTGTAGTTAGGTCCCAATTGCTTCGGAAAATCGGAGTTCTTCTCTACCATTGTTACATTAATTCATTAACGACGTCTTTGTAAACACCATTAACACCTTCATTTCCGTATAAAAATGTTTATTTTAATTCGGTTTTTCATGTAATATAATTTGCCTACATAGATTGTTTAAGAATCACCCCTATCCGGACGGTACTTTGATTCTTACTCACCAGATGGCACTACAATTTCCGCCAAATGATACATTTGGCGATTTAAAAAAAGAGATGCGTTTCTCTTTCTGGAGAGTGGTGCACGGCAAGATTTCTTAATCATAAGATAAAGAGGATTCGATTGTAAAGAAGGGTAGACTAACGGATACGGGTTCTAGTACTCTTTTGCGAGCCGGGACGGTGTTCCGGAAATTTATTGGCGTATTGTTTGATTATTTCTTTTTAATTTAATTTTTTTATTTGTTTAAAAAATATATTTATTTTGTAAATTGTGACGAACCCCTTGGCGGCAAATTCCAGATAGGACGGTGACATAAATCTTAAGATCTTCAATCTTAAGATCAGTCAATTCTTTTCTGGTTTACTGGTATTAATATATTATATTTCTATTTATAATTACCAAGATGTGGTGCCATTATAAACTGCTCTAAAGTCATCCCTGTAAACTTCGGAATGCGAGTTTATCTTCGGCATATGAACAGTATCGTTTTTAAATCTAGTTCCATAATTTTAATTGTCGGCGTGGTAATCTTTATGTTTGTTAAAACTAATGGCCATACCAATGCAAAAGTGGAAACCCGATGCATAAAATATGTCGTTAGCTGTTTTAAAGGCAATAATAAGTCAGCAAGATACAAACAAACGCGGGTGTATGTGTAGCGTAGGTTATCGCTCGAAGGTTGCGTTATGTGCCGGCTCTGGTTCTGACCTCGTCACTTAACCGCTGCTCAAAACTACGAGGTGAACGTGTTGAAACTCTGTACAGCTAGGTAAAAATTTAGACGGCCTGAAAAGTTCCGGCAAACGATGGAAGGGGGAGACCAAATATATCATATGCATAAATATGACATAGGTTAAATATATCATATGTCGGTCCAACCCTGCAAGAGGGTTGGAGCGACGGGTTGGATCCGGCCCAATAAGCTTTTCAGCGTCCTGCCTGCAACACAGAACAAATTCAAATTTCTCGTTTTATTATATATTTTCGTCCCGAAAGTGGCGAACGATATAACTAAACGGAAAAAGGAAGTATTTACGGAAATATTAAAATAAATTTTAAATTTTTTTGTAATCTCCATTACAAACTTTGTTGAATTATATTAAAAGAAACTCAAGAAACTCCTTCACCGTGCCAACACACAATTTATTGTATTGAAAAGAAAAAAACTAGCTAGCTGCGTAGCCCACCTTGCAAAGAACCGTCATTGTGAATCGATTCTTTTCTTTTTTTTTCTGAAGTTTTTCTTTCTTTTTCTGCAAATGCATCCAAAATGTATTGGGGCTCACGTAATGGCCGATTTCGTGATGCTAGTGGATCGACAATCTCAGGTACGCAGTAGTCCAAATAAAAAGTTTCCAATTTCGGTGTGATTTTCCTCCAAAATTCTTCTTTTCTTTCAATTCGAAAAGTTAAGTTGTCATTTCGACACCAGAAAAACAAATCGCACCAATTTCTATTGGTCAATGCTAGCTGTCCTTGAATTTGATAAAAATATTGGTGTAATCTTGGCACATGCAAAGAGCCATTAGGACTTGCTCTAATACCAATGGCGTGTTTTTTACATGTTTCAACCAAACTGTTGGAATCTCTTGCGGAGTATGGGCATTTGAATTCGACCAGTCCATCTGTACCAACTAAACCGTCTGGTGCTGAACAAAGAAAGGGCTTATCTGGGCAGATGAACATCCCGCAGCGTTCCACTTTTACGTTATTTTTTATTCAATATTCTTTCAGTACAATGTTTTCATTCGCTCTACCGTACTCCATAGACTTAGTAAATATATTATCCTTGTATAATATTCTTTTTACCAAGTTGGAGCTGAGGGTAGTTGCTCTTCGTTGAACGACGTCCTTAAACATTGTTGAAGGTATTCTTTTGCATCTTTCTCGTCTCCATATCTCTGACGTGGCTTGGGTTCGAGTTAAAGGTTCGTATTCATCCCTTGATTTCACTTGTAAAGATCAAAGGTGTGCAATTGTTTTCACCCGAATCGCTGCAGCATCCAAATCAAGAACATTCGGATCATCACCATGATGCTCATCGCCCCCGCGACTGATATGATCAGCTAGCTTCCTTCTTTTTCTTTTATTGGTGTCAGGAAAGAGGGATTTTCTTTTAAGTTTCCTAAGTGCTTCAATATTCCGCTTGTGCAGCAATTTCCTATGGGGTGATTTAGGGCTTTCTCCGACCAATGTCTTATTCACTAATTACTGCCATTTAAGAGGTGGTTCTTGAAAAGCTAAAGCAGCAACATTGGATCTTCTTTCAATTGATCCCCCTTTAGAAAAATCGATTCTTTTGCCACCAGTTGTTTTGCATAATTGACTCATGTATATTTATGCCGGATTGTTTGTCAAATTGTAAATCAGAGTGTTTACAACAAGAGACAAGAATTCTCCTGATCTCTTCTTGGATTGCAGAAAGCATACTAGTGACTTGCTAGTGACAGTTCGTCGATTTGTTCATTTGATGGCTCTTGCTCTTGTAAATTAGACACTGATAGTTATTTGATTACAAGCCTCACTCCCGCCAGTCTGTACATTCGTTCTGCAACGAGCTTCCTACATTGTACACCTTTGGAGCAGGGAAATCTTGACGTGTTTTTTTTTGCAACTTTTCAAGGCCTCTAAAATAGCGTCGGACTGCGTGATTGGCACATTCAACTTTCAGTACTCTGCCACCATACGACACATGTTCTTGTACATTGCTCATTAGGTTCGTGTCCCCATCTCCAACAATTCTGGTGCAACGAATGTTTTATTTGCTCTCCAAGTGTTTCATGTCATTAACTATTATGTCTGCTTCCATTGCTGTCGATGGCCCAGACCAGTTTTTTGTGCATGTGTGTGGCTTGAGAGGGCATCCCTCTTTGTTCACTTGGCATACCAAACACACTTTGTTTCGTGAATTTATAAATAAGATCTTTTGCGTCAAGGTTCCTATAATGACGGCCACACCATTCGACGCATTATATCCATGACCATAAGAACGTTTGCACACACCACCGTCTACTATAACGCATATATTGAAGTAGCCATCAAGATCAATATCGCCTCTTTCTTCGGCTAATTTTTTCTCTTGCTCAATTTCCCTGATAAGCGAGTCTTCCTTGCACGATTTTACTACTTCTCCAGCAAATTTTTCACAAGGAGCAAAAGTGTTCTGGGCCATATATGACATGTTCATGATGCTCTTCAAGTGAATACCCACTTCCGGTAACAAGAGCTCCCAAAACGGCAAGTTGGTTGAACGAGCGTTTTTCTATATCAGTCGTCACTTTTGCGGTACATTTGCAACGGGATTTGTTACAAATAAAATAATAATCAAAAATTAATCCTCTTTGAACTACATTCTGAAGTACCATCTTGCCTTCAAATGTGCAGTTGAAAGGTTAGGTTAGGTTTGAATTATCGTCGCACTAGAGCTACACGAGGGCTATTGGCGACGGGCATCGTATTTTAGAACCACAGTCAAGTGACGGCAGATAAAAGAATGTTCTTCCAGTTTTCTAGCCTGAGAAATTACGTGAGCTACATCGCAAATGACCCTATTTGAGGGATATGGGCTTTTCCCTTATACTTTCAACATGTTCAATAATTAGTGGAGGAAGATCGTCGTCACTTGAAGGTTCGAGATCGTAATCGTTGTTAGTTGGAGAAAGACAGGCCTTCGGTTTATCTTCCATCAGCGATCCATTGAGTTCGGAAGTTGATGGCTCTAATGTCATTTCACCGTCATTCAAACTTGGGATTAATACGCCTCTAGAAATCCTGAAAATATAAATAATTTATGTTGTTTAGAAAGTGCTCCTCTCTCTATAAATTGAAACCGGAAAGCCATCCCAAAACACAATAACAAATTAAAAAGAAAAACTTAAGAACAAGAAGTCTATTTCAAGGTTAAAAAAATCGGCATTATATTTATCTGAATCTCATACTTTGACGGTAAACTAGATCCCACTAAAACGAAGCGTAGTTCTTGTGCAAGAAAATCTCTAATTCAACCAATTTTTCAATCAGTCGACTCAGAATGTTGTTTATCAACTGAATAGGTTCGATTTTTTCGATTTCTAGTACGCCTTCTTCTTTGACTAGTTGAGACCTTTCCACGTTTTTCGGACGTCTTTTATTATGCACAACACTTTTCTCCATTGAAAGTGGTGGTGTCATTTTTAATTCTGAAGACCAAATTCTGAAAAAAGTTATTTATGTATTATATTATTATAATAGTAGATTCGAAAAAGTAACTGCCACTTATAACCACTTCCACACAAGATTTATACACAAGAAAAAATCAAGCAAAAACACTATTTAGTTCTAATTCCAACTTTTAAATACCAAAATTGTTTATATTATTTAATTTTCTTGTGCATAAATGATTAATTATGCTTATCGTTTTTAATTTCTCTGCAGCTAGAAAAATTGTTAAGTAGGTTCCTGATGGATAAAACTAAGAATTTTTTTAAGGGCCATTTAATAAAATTAAGGAATTCTTAAATGCCCTTAAAATCCAAAATACAGAGTTCTTAAGACTTGACCCGTAGGATCCTGTAATTGAGTAGGCTACATAAGAGCAAAAAAAGTCCTGGTCCCTGATTAATCAGAAGCTATTCTACCAAGATATAGAATAAAACAATTAAAACACCTTGGAAATATGACGGTTAGAACGTAATTTAGAAAGAGGGTACGGACAGATACACAGACAGGGGGACAAAAAGTAAAAATGTTAGGTCTTTTGATGTTATAGGTATCTTTAAAATAAGAATTTTTAAAATCTGACGGTTAGAACGGAAAATGAAAGGGATTACGGACAGGCAGATGGACAAAAAGTATCAAAGATAAGTATCTGATGTCATCATTTAAAAAAAAAACCCCATAGAAATCTGATGGGTAGAATGTAGGTGTTGGTGCATGTATTTTCCGGTTTGTGTGCTTGATCAGGGACCCGCTTATAAACCTTCGTCAAGTAAGACAGACACTAAAACTTTTTCCTGACACAGAGAAAGAAAGTACACCCAGGGCGAATGCGGGAATCGAACCCGCACCCGGTAAAGTACGCAGACTGTTAGCGTAATGGACTGACCTTTTTTTTTTTTAATTCTTTAGAATTAAAAAAAAGCTATAAGTAGGCTAAAAATAATTTATTTCTTCAAGGGCTATTGGCGGTGGACCTCGCAATTTAGAGCCGCGGTCAAGTGAAGAGGTCGACACCCCAGCCTATTATATAAAAAAAATTCTGATTTTAATCGAATATAACGTATCGGTTTAACAATTTTTCTGGTCAAGAACAAGAAGAATACTTTAGAGTTTATATAAGGGCAAATATTACAATATCTATAAAAACAATGTCAAAACAAGGGGCTCCAATATTCATGAATATTCAATTTCCAGGTTGCACATCAAAATCGCTGTGTTATAGTATCAAACCTGACTACAACTAAAGTAATCAAGTTTAAAAGTCACGCTAATTCTTTGACAGGATTTTTCATGAGCTCCGCCCACTTTTCCCACTTTTCGTTTTGTGGTTTTAGGGTTACACTTCAAACGACTTACAAGTTGGCTGCTGTTTTACTTCTACGATTTGGCGACCTTTATTCTGTCTGAAATTCCGATAAAATCATAGTTTCTCGTTTGTAATAAACGTTTTTGTCATAAAAAGTACTTGAAATGCAAAAGCATCATTTAAATTCTGTCTTAACATACAAAGATAATACATAAGTGAATGTTTAGATTTATTAAAAAAGATTTGTATCACTTAAGCCAATTTGTCCTACAGATGTCGCCACGATTCTTAAAATGATGATTTTTTTAAAAATTAATAATTAAAAAACTGGTAGACATTTTTCTTTCAAATCTTTTTTAAACTGTCTTTCATTCCTATTTGCATATCTGGTGCAAAAAAATCATACGTTAAAAAAATACTTTACCAGAAACTATGATTAGAAAAATAAAGCATTACGTCTATAGGACTGACAGTCCCTCTTAAGAAACGACCTTCATTTGTTTTTTGTAGTCTTTTGTCGGTCTGTCATTTGTCTTCTTTTCTGCCTTTTGTTTACTTAGATAAACTGAAACAGAAAGCTCCCTCTCATGTAGCACACTTTCTTACCAACCGGTCGTTATTGAGTTAAAAACTAGCCAGGGACGCCGAATCTAGGAAACATCTAAACAGATGATTCGTACATTGTGACATATACAGGGTGGCGCAAATAAAAGTGGCCCGGCTTAGAAGTAGGGATAAGACAGGAAATGCTGCAAAGTCAAAAACCAATGGAAAAACAGGTTTGCTATGTGAAACCATAGATCGCTTCAATATTAAGTCAAACAGACGCTTGGCGAATTATTTGCCGGCAACTATGCCATCTTCACCTTCGCACTGATATGATCAACGCAGATTTATACAGCTCGCATTAAGATCTGAACTCGCCAATAGTCCACGTGCAGCTTTAGTTAAGTAACAACCAAACCAGCCAATGAAAATACAGGTTTGCAAAGTGAAGAAATTGAACGTTTGCATAGTTTATGAATTCGACTTGGAGGCTTTCAGGCGGCTTCAACAGTTTTTCTCTCCAAGCATTTCCCTACAAGCATTTCCCTCCATGCCGAGGCCACTTTTATTTGCGCCACCCTGTATAAGTTGAACCTACCAGAGCACCGAAATCGGACATTTAAGTATATTTTTCAAAATTAAGGTGTTTCCAAGGACCGTAGAAACCACTGTAGAAACACTGACTACGTGAAAACGCATCGACCACTGCGTTCTGCACGCACTCTTAAGTTTTGGTTTTTAAGGACTAGGGATGCTCGTCAAGGCGCTAGAAAGCGCCCTGCTGTGCAATTATTATCGTTTTTTTTTAAATCTTCGCTTGGGTGGTTTGTTAGAATTCGCGTCGAGCGATGCCCTCATCCAGCTCATGCGTAGTGAGCGAAGATGATTGTTATGTCTTCTGAATAGGTAGATGCATCGGTCATTTCTCGTGTTTTAGACGCTATCAAACCACGACTAAATCGAGTTTTACGAACGCTGAGATGAACGTTATTTAAGACGTAGCGGACTCGCGATAACTAGGGCCAATAGAAAAGTGGGTAATTCGGACGCATAGCTCGCATTTGGACGCATTTTGTGTTCGTACAAACCAGGGTTTAAAAACACAAAATCGGCCACTGAGCTGTGCGTTTGAAATGCCTTCTTTCTTATTGGCCCTAGTTGTTACGTGAACCATTACGTCTTGAATAACGTTGATCTTGGCGTTCGTAAAACTTGTCGTGGTTTGATTAGAGCGTCCAAATCGTGCGAAATGATCGATGTATCTACCTATTTGGAAGAGAAGAGATAACTAACAGTGACCTCCGCTTACTACGCATGCGCTAGATGAGGACGCATTGCTAGACGCGAATTCTAACAAACCACCCAAGCGAAGATAGAAAGCCGAGATATCGCACAGCAGGGCGCTTTCTATGGCCTTGACGTGCGTCTTCGGTCTTAACAAAACAGGGTTTGATTCAAGTTTTACGACCGCCGAGATCAACGCTATTTATGACGTAGCGGTCAAGTGACAACTAGGGCCAATTAGAAAGCGGGTGATTCGGGCGCACAGTTCAGCGGCTTATTTTTGGTTCTTACAAATTAGAGCTTTATTAAAATATAAATCGAAATAAATCCCTTACTCTCCCTCTATGTGGAAGTCGGCGCTGCCTCCGCTTCCGTAGAGCGACACCTGGAGGATGTCGGAGGTCGACCACTCTTGACGACGGAACTTCTGAGATGTCACGTTGTCCGGACGTGCCCCGACGCGGTTCACGGTGATCTTGTATTCGTAACCTTCAGGGAGAGACAAACTTAACGCTTATTTTTTTATTGTTACATATAGATTAAAAAAAATCCTGTGTAATCGATAGCGGCTCTGTGGTTTTTACCGACACGTCACAGGTCCAGAGTTCAAATATCGGATTGAGCAAAGTTGAATTAGCTTTTGCTATAGTGGCTAAAAGGGATAGCGTGCCAACTGCTGTTGTTCTTCTGGGTGAAAAACGTTCTTCAAAACGAGGCAGGTTTAGTGCTGGAAAAACCAGAAACTGTTAAACCGAAAATACAGTTTACGGCTTCAATTGCACCGGAAAACACTGGTTTTGGTAAAGGGAACTAACAGCAAATGCGCTTGCGCGATCATTCGTATTTTGCTCATGAACCGCCAAGGATAAAACTGCGCTTCTCGACATTTGCTGTTGCAAGGATGGTTGCTGTTACTTGCCTTTTCTCTCACCAGTTTTTTAAAAAACGAACATTCCTTAAAAGGGATTGTGGATTTAGCAGCACGGGCCACTTTAAAGGGAAGTTAGGATTTTTGAAATAAACTGGTTTTGGTTCAACTCGTTCAGCCTAAGAACCAGCGTTTTCCGATATAACTGAAGTCAAAACCTGTTTTTCGGTTTAACCGTTTCTGGTTCACCATCTCTTAGCCACCCCTTTTTCATCCCTTAACCCGCACGTTTTGAGGAACAGTTTTCACCCAAGGCAAAAATACACTACCCTTTCAGCCACTATACACAAGACTCATGAATACGTAAGCCTTAAAACTTTATTCGAAAGAAGAAAAAAGTTCCAACATACCGCAGTAAGGGGGCGCGTCCTCCGTGAGCAGGTAGTGCTTGGAGAGGTTGCCGTAATCCCGGCGCGTATCCGTGTGATATCCCATCACGGCGCACTCATCGCCGCACGAGTCGCAGTTTCCCCGCGAGAAGTCGCCCCAGTCAGCGCATTTGTAGGCGAGCATGGCGCACGGACGAGGGATGATCGTAGCCGTGAACAGGTAGGGGGCGCGCATGTGCGAGCAGATCACGTTGCGGGCACCTGTGGATGAATTGTTCCTCTATTTACAATTAATCATCACATACATTATATATATATTAATCCCTGCAGCAATTTTTGACTAACATTATAGCTATGTATGACTAACATTATAGCTATATTTTATATTTTAACTACACGACCTACGGGTAGCTGATGTCACTGTACTATTCCTATACACTTGTAAATATCTTTTACCAGTGTCAATTTTATTGATTTTTTATATGACTTTATGACTAATTTTATTACGCTTGGAAATCTTTTCAATGTAACTTTTTATTGATAATTTACCTCACCTGTATGACTGATTGTTCACCCCCACTGCCTCGTATCGCTGTTTACTGACCTAGATTCTGTACTACTTGTAACTATTTTATGGCAATAATTAAATTGTTTTAGTAAAAAGTCGGTTGCCTCCCCTCTACTAAACATAGATGATTTGAATGGAGCGGAGCGTGGTTTTTTTGTGGGGTAGAACCATAGATATCATAGTTAAAGTATTAGATTGGCAGATCACGTGACCCCTAATGCTAACGACGGGACGCGCATGGAGACCAGAATAAGAGGGCAAATGGGCCAGTGTTGCCACCACATTAAGGAGAAAAATACTACGAAAAAATACCGTTTAATTTTAAAATTACAAAAAAATACCATAAAAATACTAAAAAAGCGTTTAACGGTACGTTTTTTTTAAAGGCACTAAAAAGATTCCAGAATGCATTTAGTATTTTTATGGTATTTTTTTGTAATTTTAGAATTCAACGGTATTTTTTCGTAGTATTTTTCTCCTTAATGTGGTGGCAACACTGGCCCATTTGCCCTCTTATTCTGGTCTCCATGCGCGTCCCGTCGTTAGCATTGGAGGTCACGTGATCTGCCAATCTAATACTTTAACTGTGATATCTATGGGTAGAACACGGTGGTTGACGTAGCTGTGACGTCATCATATGTAAAGGCCGTTGAAATTTGGACGAATTAGCTGCCGAGAGGTTTGTTTATGGGGAAAAATCAAGGTTTGACGTTCAGTGACGACATTGTGGGCGTGGATATTCCGTTCGTCTATTAAATCAAGTTGAGCTGAATTATCGTCACACTTAAGCTACACTAGGGTTATTGGCGACGAGCGTCATAATTTAGAACCACAGTCAAGTGACGAGCCGACACCCACCTGAGTAGGCACCCTATGCAACTTATAAGGACAACATTGTACGCAGCGTCAGAACTATGGAGTATATTTAACTTGCAAGTCCTTTATACTAGGTATTATTCATCGGACGTTTCGGCTGCACAGTCCGTTTCTACGTCGGCAGTTATTTTTGCAATGTCCGCACCTGAACCTGGGACCTTTCTTTCCTAACCGAAGGCTTCTTTTAATGTTAATTTCAATAAAGGAAATGAATTTTCGCAGCCTAATTACACATATTGAATATTTTTACAAATTATACTTTTATATCGTAAATATAACTGGCCTAATATCTCTTGAATTCAATTTTTTAAAATTAGTAGGAACGTTTTTTGTAAAATTATGTATTGAAAATTAATATATATCTTTAAGCCAAAATTGAATTCTGGAGACAAAGCTATATTTATCACATAAAAACATCGTTTTCAAAACTATACAATACAGATGGAGTAATTGAGATCCAAAAATTATTTTTTTCATTGAATTGACATAGAAAATACATTAGGAAAGCCCCCGACTGTCAGTCTCATTCCCCCTTAAATACACACCACACATGTCTGCACAGCAAAGAATTCAGCATTGAGTGTTTTATATTTTGCCTACTAAATGGCTGCACTACAAAAAGAAAAAAAAATCAATCTTGCAATTGTAAGAATTAACCCTAAACTGAATTAGAAGTAATTATATTTTAGCTTCTTATGAGTAGTTGAAAAGAGGTTTACAAAGCATAAAAATCATTAAATCGGTAAAGAAAAAAGTATAGCTTTCTTTCTGTCACGATCTACGTTTTTATTTATGTCCACTAGATGGCAGCATCAAAAACTGGAAACATCTTCAGTCCTTGAAACTGGATTTAGAACTATATTTTAGATTCGGTTAGGTAAGTCGATGGATATCCACAAAGGAAGTCCTGACTGATTCACTACCGTATCAACTCCCAGTAACTATATTAACCCTATAAACCAGTGGTTCTCAACGGGGGCGGTTGGAGGCTGGTAAGGGGCAGTGCGAATGTTTTGGGCGGTAGGGGGCGGTGGGTATGTTTTGGGCGGTAGGGGGGGGGGGGGGGGGGGCGATTACGCATATTTTGGGAATTCAAACTTCATTTTAAAAGTCCCAAAAGAAAATATACCATTGATTACCCGGTTACCATTGTTAGAAATATCATACAAGCCCCGCTTTCTTTGTAACTCACTTGTTGTCCGTGCCATCTTCAGTGCTTCACGCTTGTCCTGTAATGCTTCTTGTTTATTCAATTCGTGTATTCTTGTTCGTATTATTAAAAATTAAAATGTTCGTTCGTTTTTCCGGCGTCCTAAGTATTTTTATTTGGCCATCTGGCAAGCGCATTCTTAATTCTTTTTCGTGATAATGAACGGTTTTGCACCACCCAGCTGCATACAGTGTTATAAAACACGTGCTGTTAAGAAAGGATACAGTGCGACGGCGAATTGATGAGGTGGCGAAGCTTCTTTAAGCAACCTTTTGATGCACACCGAATTTTCTCTTCAGGTTGATGAAAGAACCTTGCCAAGTATTAACGAGACTTTATTGTTAAAATATGTTCGGTTTGTGAAGGAAGGGAAAATTATTCAGGAGATGCCTTTTGCCAGAAGCTTGATTGCCGATACTAAAGGTCAGTCTATTTTTAATACTGTCAAATATGGTTTTCAAGAAAAAAAATATTCCTCTTGGGAACATTATATATGTTGCCACCGATGGAGCCCTTGCGATGGTTGTTCGTCATCGTGGATTTATCTCTTATTTGGAGAAATAAGTCCCAGGCACATTAGCTGTTCACTGCGTGATTCACAGACAGCATTTGGTTGCAAAAACCCTTAGCGACCGTTTGCATCAGTCTTTACAATATATTATTTCTGCTGTAAACAAAATACACAGCAATGCTCTCAACGATCGGTTATTCTGGCTGCTACCATCAAGCACAACCATCTCACTAATGTTCTTGATTGATATTCCTTTTGTAGTGCGTTATTTTTTTGCTGTATTTGTCTTCAATTATCTAATAAAGTGTTCATACTTTTAAAACATATAAATCACATTTAAAACATTTGTTTTGCATGTAATTTTAATTTTAAAAAAGTAATGTTATTATCCTCAAACAAATTTGGTGTGAAAAAATTACTCAAAAGTTTGGCCTTTTATAATTCAGTAATCTTATTCCATATACCTTAGAAATTTACAAGATTTTCACAGAGGGGGCGGTGAAATTTTTTTCAATCCTTAGGGGGGCGGTAGCTTTTAAAAGGTTGAGAACCACTGCTATAAACTATTCGAGATACAGATTCCAAATTTTAGGAACTTGTTCCTTTTGTACTGAAGGCGTCATTTAACGATTTTCGAAATTCCGAGCCCAAACGGGCTTAGAGAGCAAAACACTAACAGATTTCTCCATAGGTGTAGTAGCATTGTACATGTTTATAAGCTTAGGATTTCTGATTTTTTTTCATTTTCAATTAGAAAGAAGTTTCAGTGCAGGCGAAAATTAAGCATGGACAAATAAAAACACTTGGAAGTGGTAGGAAATGAAGATATGGAGGTATATGTATGCATAAATAGATAGTTTGTACATCCTGAGGGAGTGCTGACTAGTGGAAAGGGGGATTCAGTGCCGGATTTTAAGATTTGCCGCTCGTAGGCTACGATCGATTGCCCGCCAGATATAGTTTTCTCGACTATTTTTTTTTCTTTCTGCATATTAGAATCATCCATGTACACTCTAAATCGAAAGCGAAATAGGCAAATTTTTTAAACTGTTCTACTATTTTTCTTTGAGCTTCCAAATACGATGGAGAGGGTGCAATTGCCCTAGCTGCTACCATGTTTACTACTAAATATTAGTACTATATATACGTTTACGATTTGCGCATTAATGTAAAATTTTTTTCTTTCTTAAAAATATTCGTATATCTTTAATAATTTTTATGCCGAATGCAGCTTTAATTGGACGTAAAATTTGCCGCTCTAGGCTACAGCCTACTTAGCCTATTTAGAAATCCGGCCCTGGGGGGGATTGATTAGCATGAAATAAAAGTTTATATCAAATACAAATCACCATTGGGGTACACGCGTGCAAAGCTGGGTATATAAAGCTAAAACAGTATCAAACCCCCTAAATTGGTTAAATTATCGGTTTGAATAACCGTCTATCCATACTTCCATTTCCACTTCTGTTCTAACCACACAATTAAATTTGTTTTTGAAAATTATATCCTTCGGCGCAACTTTATACATTTTATATGTTTGCATTTATCGTTGCAATAGGAATTTCTGCGAGTATTTATGTACAGTAGAACTCCAATTTTCCGAAGCATAGTTGATTATCCGAATTTCAGAAAAAAGTTTCCCCCGGCCACCTGTTACTGTTTGTCTCTGTTGGATGTCATACGTAGTAATTTTTTTTGACCGACCAAAAAAAACCATTTAGGCATGACATCCAACCGAGACGAACAGTAACAAATAGCTGTGTATAAAAGTTTATATGTCGCATATTAAATTTTTGGAAACCAAGATTCTCATAAGTTAAATAAAATAAACTATTACAAAAAGCTACAACTCAAACTGCCAAAGCAGCACCTTGCACTTTAGTTTTGGTTGGATTGATGACGACTGACACTAGAACTACATGATCTCACAACCCAGCAATACATTAAGTAATTGATTGAATGTACCGTTTTTTCACGATTAACTCTAATTATCCGAATTTCTGATTATCCGAATGTAGTTAGGTTCCAATTACTACGGAATTGGACTACTGTACTCTAGGAAAATAGGCTATTTCAGTTCTTTCATAAATTGCCATCAGATACGAAGTTATGTAGTTTCACTGACCTTCCACCACTCCGTGCTCCAGTAAGGCCCTCAGGGAATTAGACGCGGTGCATCCCGTCTGGATCTCGCCTCCGTTCGGGTAAAAGTCCACGTGACCCACTGGCTCCTTTATGCCGATGCCTAGAACACAGAAAACAAGAGTTGAGGGGTCCGGGTGGCCTAGTGGTGAAGACAGCTGCCTACGTAAATAGTCTGCGCACTGTACCGGGTTCGATTCCCGCCTTCGCACTGGGTAAATTTCTGTGTCAGTAAAAATTATGTGTGTGTCTTACTTGAAGGTTTATAAGCGGGTCTCTGGCCAAGCACACAAGCCGGAAATACATGTACCAACCAACAAGAGTTGAATAAAGCTGGATACAGACGGAGGGACAAATGGCTATAGTCCAAAGCCCCAAGTTATTTTCTCACGAATGAAATGTACCGGATTAGGTTCGGTTTTCATATATTTTTAGTGTATGCCTATACCTGCTAGAGTGGACCAAAGGCCAATTGACAGGTACCGGGTGCAAAAAGTAGGTAAATTATAAGTTAACTTATGTCATTTTCTCAGGGCTAATTTTTACGTATGTTTTAGAAAATATTGTTAAAAGTTAATATTAAATACTGACACACTCTTCATGCCGGCCGAAACTTTTGCCAAAAACTTTAAACGTCCCGCTGTGAAGTTAAGACTTTGCCTTGTATTTCCTAACTAAACAAAAATTTAATTAAATCGAAATGATAATCTTTCTTCGTTTTTTAATTTTTTTAGGGGAGCTGCAATTGTTCGTTACTTTTATGTTGACAGAAATGAAGCAGAGTCGATAAACAATAAAAACGAAGAAAGGTTATCATTTCGATTCAATTCAATGTTTGTTTTGTTAGAAAATACGTAGCGCCGTATCACGCCACCAGATGCGTTGGGCAAAGTCTGAACTTTACATGGACGTTTAAACGTTTAAAGTGTGTGGCACAAGTTTCGGCCGGCGAAGAGTGTCTGGGAGTATTGATTATTAACTTTTAACAATGTTTTCTAAAACATACGTAAAAATAAGCCATGAGAAAATAAATTAACTTATAATTTACCTATCTTTTGCACCCGTAATTTTTTGAACTAAAATTTAAGGAAAAAAATTGGAATCGTATATTTTGAATAAATAACAATAATTTTTTCAAAACTTTGTGTTTAAAATAGTTAATATCAATTTTTACGTATCTAAAAATGCAATCGTGAAGAATTTAGGGTCAATTTATTTATTAAAATTGTTTTAAAGTGAATTTTTTTTATAATATATTTTATTTAATATATATTTTATTTTTTCATATTTTCATTTAAATAAACAAACATTATTTAATTCTTCAAAAGACGTAATTCTTTCATCTAATGATGTAAAGAAAATATAACTTTATAGTAAAAAAATCGCAAGCTGATGATTCAAAATTTATTCACTGGGAGTGAAATGGTTTAAACCATGCGCTTCCCTAATTGTTTTGAGCAGTGTATTAGTTAGTTGACTTCTTGGTCATTACATGGCTTCTTGGTCATGTACTTCTTAGTACATTCTCCGATACACCTCTTCCTTCATTCCTATATAGTTCCAAATTTCAAGACGTTTTCCGTAGGAGGCGCTTTGGCCACTTTTACAAATCCGATTAGTAATACCTGTAACAATTGCGCTACGCTACGCACTCGAGCTAGACTAGTGGGTCGCGAACCATCAGATGAGAAACACTGATATAGACTATGGACCTCAGTCGGTTTCATTTTCCACACTACGTTTATAACGTGAAAAGTGGAAGGTATTATAATAGTTCAGTCCGTCCGTCCCCTCTATCACAGAACGAACCGCAAGTCTCACAAACAAGTGGGATACTTCATTTTGAAGCAAAAATCGCGCTACGTTACATCCCAAATTTCATTAAAATTTTTTAATTAGGAGGTTTTTTAAAATTTAAACTAAAAATTTAGCCTACATTGAAATAACATGCCAAATTCCATTTTTATTCAATATTTCCAATGTTGCCATTTCGCCATACGTACGAGAAACTTAATTTAAAAAAAAATAAAACTCAAAAAATATTTATAGATGTGATATAATTCAGTTTGGATTGATGTCATCGCACAAATTTAACTAATTTTTTTTCTTTCATTTTAGTTACATAAGATATGAAGATTACTCAGTAATTTTCCATTTAATTACCCAACTTGGATATAGTAATAATTAATATCAATTTCAAAAATACCTTTGATAAGATGCTCAAATTAAAAAGAATACATATTTAAGTAAAAAATAATCAGTAAGAATTAAAAATGGAAAAACAGCTAAATCTTAAAAGGGTCTCAAACATTTATTTTAACGCAATTCAAGGGAGTTCTATAATAAATTAAGTAACTTTTTTTGGACATTTTGTAGATACAAATACAATATAAGCAGTACAAATTTCTACCATAATTCAATACAAATGCTGAAAAATTAAGAGTTTAATGCAAATGTATACAGTAGGGGGAACTAGGGACATTTGACCCCTAAAAATACATGACCCAATGCCCTTTTCTCAGCAATGGAAAAGTTTTGTGATTTGAAAGTGGCATCACTTTTTCCTTTCAGCCAGTTGATCACATGGTGAAAAAAAACCCGAGCTGAATCATTGCGTATTTGTTATGTTATGCGTAGAAATACGTTTTCATGCACTGAAAGTAAATTATTGAGACCGTAAGGTTTTTCGGTCTACATTTTTTGGTTTAAAAGAAAGATTTTTTCAATTAGTTATTTGTTTAGTTCATGCTATTAGCTACAGTTACATGCATAATAGTGCTAATGTAATTATTCGCAAATGACTTTGTTTTGGGATTAAACAAAAAAAGTGCAACTAGGGATAAGTGACCCAAACCAATTAGGGATATGTGACCCAAGTAGACAACACAAAAGTAGACAGAAGTAGACAGAAGTAGACCAAGTAATTTTTTTTAAAAATCACGGGAGTCCCAAAAGTAAATGACTGGGTCCTTAACGAAGTATAAGGTTTGTTTGGAAGGTACAAGGGAATTTTTTTTAACGAGCTTACATTTCAATATGCAGAAAAATCGATGGAAAATGTTTTAAATGTCCTAAAATGGATAATATATCCCAAAATGATATTGATTAAATATTAGCGATTCTTCAACCACATGTGTTTTCTCTGCAAAATAAAAGAAGCCCCAGTTTTGTATTTCGAACAGAATTTACTTTTAAATTTGATTATTTCGTTAATATAAGCATAATTAATGAGATAAAAATAAAAAGTAATAATTTTGTCTGAAAATACTATAAAATCTATATAAACTTTATAATATGATATTAGTTTTGTTATTTGGTAAAAGTTTTTTTTGATTATTTTAAGTTATACTACCACATTTTGGGGTTGGGTCACGTATCCCTAATAGGTGGGTCATGTATCCCTATGCATTGGGATACATGACCCAAAACTAAAGTTTTAAATAATTTATATTTTACTACTATTGCAGTTAATACTACAGAAAAATACTGATATATATATTGTGTACTACTTTATGACGTATAAATTATCTGCATTTACACATTCATAAATAGTGTTTTTTAAAAGTTACAAGCAAAAAACTTTGAGTGGGGTCATATGTCCCTGGTTCCCCCTACTAAATCAATGCAGATATGTACAATAATTGAATGAAAATAAATACAATAATAATTGAATGAAAATAAATACAATAATAACGCTAGCAAATTTATACCCGTTCTACGCACGGATTAAAAATTATTAAATCGTTCCAAATATGTGTACCATATAACCTGTTATAGGATCATAAACTTATGTTATTGTTCCCGCTCCTTATAAAGTATAAAATCCCGTTTCATTGCCTTAAAATTCCAAAATGAAAAATACGCTATAAAATGCACTCATAAATGTCATCACAATTCCCTCATAAATACATAAAACCTTTTAGCTCATTTGGCTCGTTTTGGGAAATAATTTGGCGAGAAAATAGATATAGCTACAAACACACCCATTATACAGCTCTAACACAATGACCTTCGAACAACCGACCAGATTATAAATTATTTATAAAAGAAATTGCCCATTTGGCGAGTTTTAGTTAATAATTTGGCGAGTTTGGCAACGTATTTGGCGAAAAAATAAAGACATAAAACACTAATAGCTCTAGTGTGATGGCCTTTATTAACCATCATAGTTCAGTAATAGCTTAACTATACATTTATTGCTTAAATATGCATACATGCAGTCAACAGAAAAATCAATGAAAAAATCATCAAATAAACCCACAATAAAATCCGGGAATGAAGACTGGCGGAATTACGCCACTTGAAACATGTCAATTATTTTTCAAATAATGAAATTAGTTTCTGAAGGTAATGGCAACAGAATAAAATAAACATTTTCAATTTTAAATGTTTTCGTTAAAAGTTTTATTTAATTTTTTCAGCTGATGGCATCAGGAAAGTAAAAAAGATCGGATTTGAGCCAAAGTGGTGTAGTTTTTCAGAAAATTCGAATAAAAACGTTCGAAAACGATAGAAGGAATGGTCTGATTCGAAAAATTCTTAGGCTATGTTTGTTCCGGAGACGAGATGAATTTTTGTGCCAAATTTCGTGACGATCTGTTGCGTGGTTCGTTAGATCTCGTTTCTTATACAGATAAACGGAAGTTGCCTTTTATGTATATAGATGAAGAAATATGTATAGAGAATTCTAACTTTAGAATGTTTCTTCTTCTGGCAAAGTTTCGCTTTTATTGTTAAAGTATCATCAATTTTACTAATTATTTATTCCTTGACCTGTAAATTAATTTAACAAACGATAAATAATAACTGAATTTTCGAAAGATAGTTAATGAAAATGGGAAATTGTGGCGACTAAAATATATAAAAAAATATTACATCATTATTTTTCGAACTTCAAACGAATTTGGCAATCGATAAAGACTAATTATTAAATCTTCGAAAGAAGATTAATGAAAATAGTTAATTTGGCGTTTAAAAGTTTGAATTAGAACTAGCTAAAGGCCCTGTTTGGCGAATTTCTTTCTGAGGTGTATAGTGTGTTTCCTGTTAAGCATAAATGTTGTGTGGAAGAGGTTTAAGTGACAGATTCTGTAACAAACCTACTTTTTTTAAAAAAATATTTCTACATACCTCCGCCATCGGTGTGAATCACGTCCACAAATTCGGCATCTCGTTTGTCCAGCTTGCTTTTGGGGTGCACATTCTTGAATAAATACGTCGCTGGATCCAAACCTACGAGAAGAAAAAAATATACATAGTAAACAAGGCGAACCAATACAGCTTTGGACAGTACTTGAAACTTAGCACCACTTCTATCAATATTTTAGTAGCTCTGAAGCAAAGTTAGCGACAAAAAAAAAGGAAATCCAGCATATTACTGGCTTTCATGCTCCAAATTGGACACTTTGGATTTATAGTTTTTTAGAAACTTTAAAAAAAAAAATTCTTCTGAATATTGGAATAAATGCTACATTCTTCATGGGTCTTGATTTTTCGTATCACGCTTGACCGTTGTATTTGTAGTTTGGGATGTGAAAGTGGGCAGCAGGTTGACAGAGAAAGCAGTTTATCTTCTGGTTTTTAATTTTTTTTTTTGTAACTCTTGAGCTAGTATAATACAGAATTTCACATTATTACAAAACGCCTTTGAATGTAACAAAAAGTATATAGGACATTGCAACTATTTAGCTGTACATTCATAACATTACTCAGGACTATAGTTACGAATAAAAGTGGAATTTATACTAACTGTCCTGTTAGTTATATTCTTATTATTCTTCCTGTTATTAATTCCTTAGCCAGTCAATTAGAGCAAAGAGCTTAATTTTCGAAATCGTAATCTCTGCAAAAGTATTGCTTTCCCATGCAAGCATGTTTTCCACTGGGTATGAAAATCTTCATAACAGCAAAATAAAACAAATTTGAAGGGGAAATATCATATGGTTATTTAATTAATTTTTATTTATCCCAAAATATTCTGAAGAGGGCGACACTATTTTTAAACTTTATCAATTAATAATTAAATAACCGGATAGTATTTATCTCCCAAATTTTTCTTTTGATGTTAATCTCTATGGAACTGACCAACGATTGAACATCTCTCTTAGGGGAGTCGGATGGGTGTTTGGGTCAAAAAGGTAGATTTTCTGTTTTTCTTTTATTTTTAATATACATATCTATAGCTTTAATTTAAGACCAAGATTATCGATTTCTGTTTAGTAGTTTTCTTTTTATAAGCATTTTTCAGAAACTCTTAAAATTATTAGTCAATGTTTGGAAATTTATCATTTTACATAATATTTAGAACTAATTGTTAGTGAAGAAATTTTTAAATTAATGAATATAATTGCTTCAATTTCTGTGCAATTTTAAATTAATTTTCTTTCAAATAGATTTCTATTGACCCCTTTGGAAAAATACTGAAAACACTTTGACATACACAATGAAGTTTTGAAAATATTTATAATAAAAGGCTAATCCTGATGTAAATAGCGAATAGTAACACTTAATACAAGGACATTTTCTGCTCATCTACTCTAAAAAACCCTACAAAAAGGCTAAAAAAACCTTAAGGTTCACCATCACGTCTGACAGGCCCCAACCCTCTTATGCAGGTTCTCTCCGAATTTCGGATTTCTTTTGTTTACTTAGGGAGACTGAAAACCTTAAGGTTTTTCAACAGTTGGGGACATTTTTCTCAGGAACTATAAAAGATATCAACATATTTTGTTTTATTATTTCTTCCTCATTAATAGCTCTTTGATTTAAACTGAGGAATTTTAAATATCTCTGCTCAAAAAATTATATAACTTAAAATGATTTTTTTTGTGTTTTTTAATACATATTTTTAAAAAAATCACTGTAAAAGTATTTTTTTATACTTTGAAATATCCTCAGTTTAAATCAAAGAATATATGTAAGGAACAAAATACAAAACAGTTCATAATGATATCTTATATAGTTCTTGAGAAAAATGTTCCTAAAGTTAGGAAAATTAATATGGGCGAGATAGAACCATCCAACTCCCCTTAGCCCATGGTTAGTGAGGAGTGAAGACGCACGTTAAGACGCTGAAAAAGGCCTTGCTGGCTGCATCAGCGTTTTATCTTCGCTTGGGTGTTATTAGAATTGTTGTTAGCGTCGAGAGATGCGTCCTCATCTAGTGCATGCGCAGTGAGCGAGGTCTACTGTCATCCCTTCCGAATAGGTAGATTCACCAGCCTTTTTACACGTTTTGAGCGCTCTAATCAAAACGACTGATTCTCGTTTGAAGAAAACCGGGATCAACTTTATTTATGACGTAGCAGTCACAAGCCAATCAGGGCCAATAAGAAAGCGGGCAATTCGGGTGCACAGCTCAGCTGCCGATTTTGTGTCCTTACAAACCAGGGCTTAAGCCTAGTACAAATGTATTTCCAATAAAAGAAAAAAAATGTGACATTCCTGTTTACCTGATATTCTTTTGAGGCCCTTGACTCTTTCTCCGACATAACCAGCTACGTGAGACCCCAAGCTGTGGCCAATCAGATGGAACTTTTCAGGCTTCGCGCCGTATTGTTCCTAAAAAAAAATAAGTAATACAAACCGCTGCCCGGTTTAACACTTTTGCTACGCAGGATTTTTGTTTCCGCGTAATATGTGATAGGAATATCATTATCGAATCCTTAGTTGTAAGGCCGCTTGGGCCGTTGTAAAAGTGAAAGGGTTAAAGGCTTGATTTCACGGGCGATTGTCCGTGTCCTTGGTTCACAGATTTACGACGGCTGATTGGTAATGTCAATCAGGCGTAAAAATCAGGCAATAAATCAAGCGTTATGAAAGCTTGGGTTAGGTTGAAATATCGTCGCACTAGAGCTACACGATGGCTATTGCCAACCGGCGTCGTAATTTAGAACCATGGTCAAATGACGATCCTACACTGAGTAGGCACCCAACCCAGCTTTTTTAAAGGCGACATCGTACGCGGCGTCGGGACTATGTAGCACATTTATTGTGCACTATGGTCATGTTGGACCTTTTTGGCTGCACTGACCATTTATAGGTCGGCGGTTATTTTGGCGAGCGAAGACGCGACAATAACGAGGAAGACAAAAGCTTCAGGTTTATAAAACTATAATCAGACCAACAGCTATCTATGGATCAGAGACATGGACTTTAACGCAAAAACAAGAAAAAATGCTGATTACATGGGAAAGGAAAATTCTTGGAACTGTTTTTGGACCTGTCAAGGAAGGAGATCTTTGGAGAAGGAGATTTAATTTCGAAATTTCAAGACTATTTAAGGAAAAGGATATAATCAGTTATGTAAAGGCAAAAAGAATACAATGGCTGGGACACCTGGAAAGAATGGAGGAAGACAGAGGCACAAAGAAAATATTCAAGGGGCAGTGCCAGGGACAAAGGAAAAGAGGAAGACCAACTAAGAGATGGTTTGATGAGGTGGAGAAAGACCTTAAGACTCTAAAAGTCCGAAACTGGAAACAAAAGGCTAGAGACAGAAGGCTTTGGAGGAAAATTGTTAGTGAGGCCATAGTCCGACATGGGCTGTAACGCCAAGAAGTAGTAGTGGTAGGTTATTTTGGCGATGCCCGGACCCGAACCTGGGACCTTTCGCATTCAAGGAAAGTGCCGTTCCGACTAGGCTCTCCAACCCTTTGCACCCAAAGGTTCCGGTATCAAAACCGTATCGTACCATACCTCTTGAAAGCTAACCAAACACTTTCTTCAATCCGGCTGGTTTTGGGCATCAAATGCGTTGGTTAAGCGAGAGTGGACTGGGTTAATTCCACGTAACTGTAGTATAAGTCACAATTTAAGAGGAGATTACAAGCTTTTTTTTATTTGAAAAATAAATCAAATTAAATGAAGTAACACTATCTGGTTTTAATAAGTATAGATCAGCTATTTCGCTAATTTTTTTCATTCCATGTTAAAAGTTGAAGTGATAATCACTTTTTACAAACGTGACTTACACTACAGAAATGATAATTTTGCATGGAATTAGCCACTGATATTTGTGCCTCTATAAAGTACAGCAAAGTATTGTCTTCTGCTGAACGCCTGAATAATAACTATATGAAAAAATTTCAAATCCTTCAGTCATCTCAAAACATACCTTTAGAGCAGTGTTTCTCAAATTTTGACAGCTGGCATCGGTCTTTTCCTTATCGCAGTAAAGAGGCGTCTCTCCCCTCCCCTATTGTCAACCCGTGCATTAGTAGTATATTCAATAGATTTTCTTATACACTAGCGCCACCAACAGAAAATGGATTGAACTTGCATCATGCATAGAATAGCAATGTACGTACTCTGTTTGCATATATCAAAATTATTAGACTTCCTGGTAGTGTCGAATAGTCGTGTCATCTGATTTTTCCGTCTTACCTCCGATTATCATCTCCCTTCACCCCTATATACTTCTAAATTTCAAGACGTTTTACGTAGGAGGCGCTTTAGCCACTTCTACAAATCCGGTAAGTGACACCTGGAACAATTAGGCTACGCTCTAGAGATTGACTAGTGGGTCGCGACCCACCAGTTGAGAAACTGTTTTAGAATAATCTTAAAATATTAAGAGAGAGGGACTGTCAGGTTCCCATAGACCTAATGCATTAGTTTTGAAATCACAACTTTTCCAAAAGAATTGCTTTGCCATGTTATCCCATTTTCACCAGGTATGGATATCATCATAATTCACATAAAACAAAACGGAAAAGAAAATAACATTCGGTTATTTAATTATTCATTGTTGAAGTTTTAAAATAGTGTCGCCATCTACTGTATAGATTTAGCATTTTAAAACTTCAAAAATCTAGAATTAACTAGATAACGTTTTCGTTCCAAATTTGTTTCATTTCGATGTTATGTTGATCCCTATACTTGGGTAAAAGGGCTAACATGGCAAAGCAATACTTCTGAGGAAGTTGTGATTCCAAAACTAATGAATTAGCTCTATGGGACTGACATTCCCTCTTAAAGGTCAACACCTCACCACTTACTATAAGTGAGATGAGCAATCTGGCGATTTCCTCGCCAACCGGTTCTGTGTTGGCGGCTGCTTTTGTGTAGGGAATGAAGTTGCCAAAGCTCCAGTCCACGACAATCACATTGAAGTTGTCCAACATCAGAAACTCGTCCTTCATTTCCTGAAAACATACGAAATTGAAAAAAAAAACGAGTACAGCAGAACTTCAACTATCCGAAATAATTTTGAGCTAACCACATTCGGATTTCCAGAAATTCAGATAATTGGATTTAATAGGAAAAACGGAATATTCAATCAATTACTCAATGTATTGATGGTCTGTGAGATCATGTAGTTCTAGTTTCGGTCGTCATCAATCCATCCAAAACCAAAGTGAAAGTTTAGTTTAGTTAGAATTACCGTCGGACTGGAGCTACACGAGGGCTATTGGCGACAGGCGTCATCAAAGTGTAAGGTAAGATGCTGTTGTGGCAGTTAAAGTTATAGCTTTTAGTAATAATTTTTCTTTTTCAACTTATATTAGAATCTTTGTTTCACAAAAGTTTATACGCGACGTATAAACTTTTATACGGGTCATTCTCAAAAAATGTTATAATTTCAACTTCCAATGTTCAAAAAATAAAGTTGGGTTTTATTTAAAATATTTGTTACTATTACATTAAGAATTCACCTCTCTAATAAAACTTCACAAAATCTGTAATTTTTTAAAAATAATTTATGCCTTAATTCAAAATTTTCACTTACCGCAAAGCTGTTATACCGAGAGTAAGGAAACCGGATGTGATAAAATATACGTACAGACACCAACCTCGAATTGCTTTCAACTACAAATTTTCTACAGTATAAATATTTTGATAGCAGCGCTCCTGATTTCTTAGTTTGAACTACATTTCTCAGTTTGAACTATTTTACATCCGTAATATTAACGTAAATTTCATATTTGTGTTTTTCATTCTATAAAAAAGAAAATGCGGCAGTGACAACGGGAAAGGCAAACGATTTTTTCATCTTTTTTTATAACAAAATGAATTGCTCCATTGAATCGTGTGTTAATAATTATTTTTTATATAATTAATAATATAAATTTAATTATATTATTTTTCATTTTTAACGTTTCCAAAAAATAATTTTATAGCTTAATACTTTTTAAAAATTAATTATTTCTTGTTTTGATAGTAATAAATAGGTTCGCCCACTTTTTAAAAAGTTCTAAATGGGCAGCCGATTTTTTCCTCATTTTACAATAAATGAATTTGTTTGAATGACTAATTTGTTCTATTTGTAAAATCTTCTACTATTTCGTCACTGTTACACTAATTCGTCTGAAAGTAAAATGTTCCCATCTTTCAAAGAAAATACCAAGGATCAATGCCTTGCATATTAATACTTTCGCTGTGGATGGTCTCTAAAAGCATCAATATCTTAAGATCCAATAATACTATGTCTATGACGTGAAATGCGGCAACAAAAGCCGATGCAGCGAAAGAGTTAAAACGAAGATCAATTAAAACGAACAGCAAATACAATTAGCTTAAAACAAGTTTTAATTAGTTTCATACTACAAAAAAAATTCTACACAAATCCACTGTATACGGAAAATACAATCCATACTTCCTAATCCGAAGTTTTAGCTACAAAATATATTTTGGATTTTCGAAGGATGTGGGGTTGCCTTTAAATTACGTCTCACTAGTGCATACCGGAGAATACCTTTTCATCAACGCGATTATAAGTCTTCTTAAAGATTATGATTAAGAGCTGTGATCGTAATTGTAGACTCCGATAAAGTTAAAAAAAAATGCGATATGATTAAAAATTCTTCTGTTTAATCAAATATTTAATAATATGTGACTCGCAATTATTTATAGTAACAAATAAGTTGCCATGTCATCTGAAATTCCGCATATGCCCAGCAACAATCAAAACTTTTGTCTCTAATTAGTTTGTAGTTAAGATTGGGGCGCTGTGCCATCAAAGTTTAGTTTAGTTTGAATTATCGTCGCACTAGAGCTACACGAGGGCTATTGGCGACGGGGTCGTATTTAGAACCATAATCAAGTGACGAGCCGACACTGAGTAGGCACCCAACGCTACCGTTACTGTGCCATCAAAAGTTAGCTTCTTTTTTTTATGGTAACAGAGTGGACAAAATATACTTTATCATCCCGTTTTGCTATGAAGTTTAGTTAACTTAAAATTTGTTTTTAGCTTATCGTAATCAGATACTTAAGGGCTAATTTTCTCATAAAATTTTAGTTTATGGAGGAAAAAGGCTTATTTAAGAATAAAGTCATAGTGCAGTATAAAACTGCACTATGACTTTATTCTTAAATAAGCTTCAGTTTAACAAAAACACGGTAACATAGTAGTCATTGAATAATTACACTCACCTTAATTTTTCAAACTTTTGTCTTTTTCCTCCATAAACTAAAATTTTATGAGAAAATTGTCAGGCATTTCAGAAATAAGTGTCTATGGTGGTACTTATTTCATCGAAAAACTTCATTTTCTTGCATTTTTTTGTCGTGAAATATTGGTAACAGTCAACAAAAAAAATTCTTCGATTCTGTGGGACAAAATATATTAAGCAATAAAATAAAACTTTTTTTTAAATTAAGTGGTGGTTAAAAGCTTATTTGATAGCCACGGCACTTGTTAATCAATATAAGCATCAATATAATTACGAAATATTTATTTCAAGTTACAATTATCTTCTCTTGTTCTTTAGTTTTTCGTCATGGAATACGCGAATTTTATCGACTATGCTCCTTTAAATGAAGTCTCCAACTTTTGTTTTAGTATTTTTGTATTTTTAAAACATTGGTACAATAACTTTAAAGTTCGTTCTTTTATGCAGTCCAAGTGAAAATTCCGTAACAGTAAAATAAAAAATACTATAAGCAATGAAAGCTGTGGGACACCATTTGTAACATTTTTTGAGAATGACCCATACTCAGCCTATTTGTTACTATTCGTCTCTGTTTGATGTCATGCTTAATTTTTCTTTCGGTTTAGTTTAAAAAAAATTACTATACTCGCCGCCAACCAAATTAGAACACGTTATGGATGGCAGTTTTTCAGAAAAACCGTTTTTTCCAATACCGGTTCCATCCCTAAAGTGTAACAAATAAGGGTGGCGGGAACTATAGGCAAAACATCCAACAAAGACAATAACAGGTGGCCAGGTGGAAATTTTTTCTGAAATTCGGATAATCATCAACGCTTCGGATAATTGGATTTAGTATAGTTGGAGTTCTACTGCAATTGTTTTAACACAATGAATCTTGAAAACAGTGACGATTGTTTGGATTGCAGTTGCAATACAGCGCCAAACATGCTATTAACAGAAAATATCTTGAACTTTGCGCAATAAACATTTGAGTATTGACGAAGGAAACAACGTATATTATTGGCACAAATAGTTTATTTGGTAAAAATTGCACATGTGTCAGCGAGATTTGTAGCTCGCCTTCTGCAGTAATATACACAACACAAAATAATAGTCGACGCGATGGCTCGAAGCTGTGAAACATGATATCCGGAAAAAGAGGGGGGAGGGAATGTGCGTGGGAGGGGAAAAGAGATACTCTGTTGCTATGATACTTTTCCAAATTTGAGGGAACTGAAACCTTTCATACATAGGACAAACGAAGAGAGCACTTAAAATAAGACTTAAAGAACACGAAGCGGGTGTTAAAAACAAGAATGTCAGAAATCTTCAGTCGCAACACATTCTTGGGAGTTTAATCCCCGTTTTAATTTCACCTCGGCTTCTATTTTGGTTAAACCTTCAACATTGGGGAACTTGACTTTTACGAAGTTACCATATACTTAAAAATCACAATAGCTTAGTTAATTCATCCAACATGCCAGAGTTTTCTTAAATTTGGAAAAGTCTCAAAGCAACAGACTAACTTTTCTCCCCCCTCAATGCACATTCCCTCCCCCCTCTACATCATGTTTCACAGCTTCGAGCCATCACGTTGACTGTTAGTAATTTCTACCAAATAAACTTCAGCCAATAATATACAGGGTGGCTCTAATAAAAGTGGCCCCGTCATGGAGATAGGAATGCGATAGAACTGTTGCCAAGTCAAAAACAAATGCAAAACCAGGTTTGCTAACTGAAGCTATTGATCGTTTCAATATTAAGCCCAACCAGAAGCTTGGCGAATTATTTGCCGGCAACTATGCTATGGTTTGACGAGATAGTTGGAATGCAATATAAACTGCAGGTTTGTACAGCTGTGCAAAAGAGTTCCCTTTAGTGATTATTTCGGCCGTTATTTATCCGAGAGAATAGGGCCTTTTTCTTTTTGTTAATATAAAACATTTGAAATGGATTGCAAGACATAAAATTTGCATGAGGGGCATGTCATATAATACGCACTAAGATCCGAACTCGCCAATAGTCCATGAGTTGCTCTAATGTGATTCTAATCCAATCCAACCAATGCAAAAATAGGTCATTGCACGCTTGAATAACCTTTTATTTCGACTTGAAGGCTTTCAGGCGGCTTCAAAAGTTTTTCTCGCCAAGCATTTCAATGCATTCCTATCTATACGCGCCGGGGCCACTTTTATTTGCGCCACCCTGTACTATGTTTCCTTCTTGAATACTCTCCGGCTGTTAGCAATACTCACGTGCATCCAGTTGGCAATCTTGACCTTGTCGAGAAAGCCGTGGATAATGACCTTGGTCTCGAGCTTTGGGTTGAAGTGGCGCAGTCCCCGCGGGTCGTCACCGTCCAGCCGCTGCCCGTCACCAGAGGGCGACTCCGGAGTGAACAGGTAAAAGCGCGCCATCTTGTGGCGGCTGCGGAGCATGTCGCCCGGCAGGATACCTACAGAGAGAAACGAGATGGAATGTTGTGTTGCCGTGTGCCTCCAGGTCATATCCTGGAAGGCAGACGGGGTGCAGTAGCTTCCATTAGCACAAGGCTTTGGGCACCCATGAGGGTTGGAAGTCTGACTTCTGCTCCAAGATAGAGCCACCTCCTCAATATAGGCACATCGCTGGAGGATGGGGGCATTTTTCTCCAGACAACCTGCACCCATGGTAGTGCGCTATGACCGCCCACAAGACTTTAGGACCCACAGATTTAAAGAGCACGTTCTCCGCATGTACTCAGCACTACACAAATATCCATGCCTTTAGGGGAGCACTTTCTGTACTTTTGTTAACCCTTCAGTTTCAATTTTATATTTTTTATTTTAAAAATCTTAACTTTGTGAAATAGATTAATTATGCATCTACAATGAAATGGTAAAATTGGGGGTACAAAATCTTAATTTTTTAACTAAAATTTAAAGGGAAAAATTTGGTATCATAACTTTTGAATAAATTATAACAATAATTTTTTCAAACTTTATTAAAAAAAAGTTAAAATCAATTTTTAAACATCTAAAAATGCAAGCGTGAAAAATTTAGGGTCAATTTATTTCATAAATTTTTTTGGGAGTGAATTTTATTTTACCATGTTTTTCATATTTTAATTTAATTAAAACAAACATTGTTAAATTCTTCAAAGACATGATTCTTCCATCTAACGATAAATAAGTGCGAGCTCAACTTAGTAAGAAAAAATATCGCATGCTGATGATTCCAAATGGAATCATTGAGGGTGAAAGGGTTTAAACCATGTGTTCCCCTAATTCTTTTGAGCAGTGTATATTGTTTCTCACAGTTTGGAATTCACTGCGAGAGTTGTCTGAGTTTTTGCATTTGAAAGCATGGCAAAAATGATATAGAATCATTTTCATCCACGTATAAAAAGAAACTGCTGGTTTTTGTGGTATCGACATTCGGCGTTGTGTACTTTGGAACTATTTGAAATGCATCCAGAATTATATATAATGTAATGTCATTGTCACCTGGTTGTAGAGAAAGAACTTTAAAAGAAAAAGCTTGTCAGTCAATAACTGCTGTGCTGGATTTTCAAGTAAATTGGACATTAAAGAAAATTCACAATTTGCACCAGAAGAGTTTGAAGTTTTCGGGCTATTTGTCGAGTCGGAACACAAGCATATGAAATCTTCAGCAATCAAAAATGCCATAAAAAGGGATATTTTAAAGTTAATTGTAGCAGGTAATGAGACAAACGATGTGGTAAATGAATTTCAATTATTATAGCTGTAATGTTAATAAATACCATTTCTTTTGGGTATACTGGTAATTTATGTCATACATTGCAGTCATTTATCATGTAAGCCTTTTGTTATTGTAAAGTTGCAATACAGTTTTTGTTTCTCAACTCACATTCAAACACTATTTCGCCGCTTCGCGTAACTTTTTTTACATTTTCTAATCTCGCACGGAAAATTATACGCCCGTCGCCAATAGCCCTCGTATAGCTCTTAGTGCGACCATAGAAATACAAATATATATAAAAAAAACAAGTAGGAATTTTAAATGGAACATTAGGAATCAATGAAATAAAAAACAAAAAACTACAAGTGCGACGATAATTCAAACAAACCCTTATATCCAACGGTTTTCGGTAAGATCTTCGTGGACACACACATGCGAGATTATCGTTGCGAGAAAGTTGCAAAGCCCTCTCCGAGAGAAATATCTGAGAATATCGAGTAGTCGTGGACACAGTCCTGCAACTTTCATGCAGTAGCAAAGTGCAACTTTTCTCGCTCGCGGACACTTAGCTTGAGTAGGCACCCAACGCAACTATTAAGGCCGGCGTTGAGAATTCGGAGCTTAATTAACATGCACTCTATACGGACTATTTTCACAACGACTATGGATAGGTTAGTTTGTAGAGTCCCCACCAACCAACAATTTAGTATCCGTGAAAGCTATTAGTGTTCGCGCGGGCAGGGCACTTGCCGTGAAACTGAGCCTAGCTGGATCCAATAATGCTATTTTTATGGCACATTACGCAGAAAAAAATCTTCTCGGACGTGCTAAGGGCCATTTTATGGTAACCAAACTGTTTTGAATTTTTTCCCCTAAGTTTATAGATATTACTGAATGTTTGGTATTCTAATCTATTAATGTGATAATATAAGACTTACATATTGAAATTTAGAAAGTCACTTGATCAAAACGGGTCAAAATTTTCAGAACGCGACATTTAAGGAAACGAAATAGTAAAGTACTTTAAAATATCAAAAATTGCAACACAACAGCAAAATGTTAAGATAGATACTAGTAGGTACTATCAATAATACAAAAAGTCAACCTTTAACTGTACGTGTTTTGAGACACTTATTAGGCCATGTAAACTACAATATATATACTAATGACTTGGATCATTGTTGCAAGCACTCAATAACCTATTAGAAAGTATACTAAAAAAGACTGATTATTTCATAGCATAATTGGTTCAATTCATTGTTGTGGTTACTGCAGTTTACCTGCCCACGGCAGCACACGGTGCGATATTTTTTTGCCATGGGCAGGTAAAATGCAGTATCTAGGTTAATGACTTGGACCATATCTGCCGTGGGCAGGTAAACTGCAGTAATCGCAACAATGAATTGTACCATTTTTGATCTAAAATAAAAAATTTCCACTAAGTTTTCTTAATTGTTAGAGTAATTGAGTGCTTTCAACAATGGTCCAAGTCATTATGGAAGTTACTTCAGTTTGCCCACGGCAAGCGGCTCAGTGGCTGAGAGGTATTGCGTGTCTGACTCCTAATCCCAAGATTTCGAGTTCGAGTCCCGGCTGAGTTGTCAGATATTCTGGATGAAAATTGAGGGCACGCATGTCATATGATTATGTCGCATGTAAGAGATCCCTTGAGTACCCATTTGGCTTCGGTTCTCTCAGCAAAAATAAATCTCGGCATACTTTAATATCTACAGAGAGGCTCAGATTCATTGCAATATGAGCGTCAAAATGGGTAGCAAGAGTCGCCTAGACGGTGCCACAAAAAAAAAATGTCTCTCGGTACTGGGGAATATGTCGAGTCTGCAAATTCTTAGCAACCAATAAAGCAGCCCCGTTAGAAAGATAAGTTCAAGCAAATCTTTATCCGAAGCTGGTATACTATATACTCGTAGAGAAGACACGGAAAAGTTATGAAAGCCTACATAAGGAAGGTAGGCCAGAAGAGATGGTAGGTAACGTTATACTGCATTGAGCAGGTAAACTGCAGTAATCACAACAATGAATTGGAACACTTTTGCCTTGCAATAATCAGTCTTTTAGTATGCTCTTTTACAGCTTAGATTTATTTAGTGCTTAGAACTATAACCTCTTGCGACCTGGGGTCCCCATTTGGGGACATTTTTTAAAACCTCCCCGCAAACAATTAACATGTTAGTTTCGAAACTGACCTGGTCCGATAGAAAAAGAACCGAAAATTAGTTTTCAGCCTTTGATTACAGGTATCTGTCACTTCGATAAAAAATGAAGTTGAACGAGGGTCAATACTATATTAGAGTTCTTAAAAAAATAACTTTAAACTTTTCAAAAAGTACTCTTAGTAGTTAATTTTAAAGGCATTTTGCATTTAAAAACAATGTTAAAAGAATTTGTTAACTACAAATAAGTTATACGGCTATTTTTTGCATTTATAGCACAAAAAATGTGTATTTTTAGAGCTTAAGGCGCGTCTCTCAGTAACTATTAAACATAACTTTTTAAAAAATTACTTTGCAAAACATACTTTTTAGTATATATTTGTATAAAAAGTATGTTTAGATGAAGAATATACCCGTAAGATTTTGCTGAGATCTTAAGAGGATAAGTCATTTAAGTCTTACTTCTTTTGTACTGGAGGGCCGTCCGCTCCAGAGCTCGGAGGCCGTTTAGTACTGGTTCCGTGAGACTGTCCATGTCAGAAGCCAAAAACCTCTCCATGAGAAGGAGACACAGAATAGCAATGGAAGCCATATTTATTCGCATACTAAAGTCATGGGAAAATATGTAGTCTAGATGCTGATGTTACAGGAAGAATTTACAACAAAGTTAATCAGCAATCATAAACAATGGAATAATTCTAGAGACGAGTTGCCAGTATCGATTTAAAAAAGATTGTAATCAGATTCGGTATTGGAAATTAAAGTCTTACAGTCGCTCTATAACTTTTGGCCATTAGCAAAGATTAGGAATATATCTCGCTAAAAAGAAATAAAAACGATGCCTCTTAATTTTTGGTATCATTGCTGTTCTAACAGTAAATTTGGGTATCCTAACTGCTTATGCTTGAAGGGTTAAGATTAGGCTGACAAATCGTCGCACTAGAGATATACGAGGGCTAATGGCGACCGGGCATCATAAATTTAAACCCCAGTCAAGTGACTAGCCGACATCTGAGTATTTTTCTGAGGCTGTGTATTGACTACGACATCAAATGCAACAAATGCAACAAAACTTGGCGACCGCCAAGTCGCCAAGCGATGCAATAGCTTGGATGACTCTGCCAAGTCGCCATGTTTTGTTGTATTTGTTGCATTTGATGTCGTAGTCAGGACACAGCCTGAGGGATATTGGACCAGCTCTAAAGTTGTTGAGTATGGGTACCATGAATGTGTCTATTTTACACAACAAAAAATCTTTCTCTGTACAGAAGGCCAATGGACAATTAGAATGGTTCAGCTTTATGTATTTTCCGGTTTGTGTGCGTGTTCAGAGACCCGCTTGTCAACCTTCGTCAAGTAAGATAGGCACAGACCGAATTTTTACTGACACAGAGAGAGAAAGTACACCCAGGGCGAAGGCCGGGAATCGAACCCACACCCGGTACAGTGCGCAGACTGTTAGCGTAATGGGCTGCGATCTAACCTACTAGGCCACCCACACCCTCCGAAAATCAATCACCAATCGTAATCAATAAAATGGCCCCCCGGTGGCCGAGAGGTGTAATCGCCGAGCCTCGCACCGAGAAGGTTACTTGGTTCTGTCCTTGTCCTAGCCATACTACAGACGTATTCATGCTGGTGGAAAAAATCCTCTAAAAAATCACCGGGGTGCCCGAGTACACTGCGATATACGTGCTCGTTAAATCTGTGGAGTCGAAAGTCCCGACGGCGTTAGCGTACGATGTCGCTCGAAGTTCCTTTGGGTGCCCGCTCAGGTATCGACCTCGTCACTTGACCAGGGTTCCAAATTACGAGGCGCAATTGGCTGTGTTAAACCTCCTAAAGGAGGCTAGAAATAGGCATCCGGAAACGATTACATAACAATAAATAATTAAAGAGACGAGTTGCCAATTTCGAATTGAAAAATATGATTGTATTTGATTTTGGTATCGGGTTAGGTTAAATCATCGTTGCATTAGATCCACACAAGGCCTAGTGGTGACGGGCGTCATAATGTAAAACCAGTCAAGTGACAAAAGCCGACACCTAAGGAGGCCCCCAACTCAACTTTGTCAAGGCGACATCGTACGCGGCGTCGGGACTATGGAGCATATTTAGCGTTCACTCCGTCAACACGGGGACGGAGGATTTTGGCTGCACAGACCGTTTGTAGGTTGACAGTAATTTCGGCAATGCTTGGACTCGAACCAGGGACTTTTCCTTATCGACTGGGCTCTCCAGCTACAATAGAATAGGGTACTTTACTGTATCGCTAAAATACCTTCCAATATTAAATTAATTATAGTTGGAACCCAAAAATAACAAACGTATATATTTGTTTGCAAAATTAATCTTAAAATAATTCATAAAAATCATTTTAAAAGGGCTTTTTTTCATCGGTACGCACGTGATCACAAACACGTCTACTTGGCTGAAGTCACTATAGTATATATAAACAAACCGATGTTATGTTTTTTTGCTTACATGCAATTAAACTGGATTTAATCTAATTTACTATTGAAATAAGAATTATATAGATAATGGTCAATGGAATGAGAGGTTTTACAGAAGCGGATAGTTCAAATTTGCTTAAAGTAGATTTCAAAATGGTGTTTCAAAGTTTGTTTATAGTTACTAGTGACGTCATAGATACCACAAAGCGTTTTCGGGCGTAATTTTCTGTCCAATTTTAAAATTCATTTTTCTCCCTTTTTATGGGGTATTTGAAAAAAAGAAAAAATACGGGTCTAATATTTTTGGCATAAGAATATTTTAAGCCAATAATTTTTTTTAAAAGTCAAATACCCTGTTGGTATCGGAAACCAACGTCTTACAGTCGCTCTGTAACTTTTGGCCATTAGCAAAGATTAGGAATATATCTCGATAGAAATACATAAAAATGACGCCTCGTATTTTTGGGTATCGTAACTGTCTTTGCCGAAGGATATTTGACCAGCCCCAAAACTGTTGAGTACAGATTCCCTGAGGTTGTCTATTTCAGAAGACAAAAATCTGCCTTTGTGCAGCAGTTAACGGATGATTGGGGCGCAGTTAGCTACAGGTGGTTTGCTTGTATGCTAAAACACTTTAAGAGGGGACCCAGATGGCCCAGTGGTTTGGACCATTAAGCTAGCAGTCTGCGCGCTGTAACGGGTGCGGGTTCGATTCCCGCCTTCGCCCTGGGTGTACTTTCCTTTCTCTGTGACAGTAAAAATTCTTTCTGTGTCCGTCTTTATACTTGACGAAGGCTTATAAGCGGGTCTCTGATCAAGCACACAAGGCGGAATATATAGGCGCGTTTATATGAGCCATCGAATCCATGGAATGAAGAGCAAACTCCGCAATTTTTCCCTCTTGGGGATTTTTCGCCTCGGCAAAACCGGCAATTGCAGGGTTCATTGGGGGGTTTCGCAAACTCTCCAATCAAGGAGGGTTTGCGTTTCATTCCATGGTTTCCGCCACTTATACTTCTACTTCGACTTCTTGTCTGTGGATTCGGAAAAAAACATTTAACATAAACATCTTAGCATGTAACCATCCTAAATATATTTTTAAATTTTAATTTTTATATAACTCAAGCTCTTTATTTATATAACTTTTGTTCAATTTGTTTTTATATAACTTAAGCTTAATTTTTATATAGCTCATCAAAATATTGCTAATCATTATGAAATGAAGGTTTTATAGAAAAGTATTGCTAGCTAAATATACGAGTCACAATTAATACATTACTCAAGTGTAGTTGTCAAGAAATGTCAGATGTCCCGCGCTTTTACGTCATCAACTCCCGGTTCCCATGTAAACGCCTTATTTTACGAAGGGGGGGGGGGGGGTTGATTGCGGAGTTTGGGTTAGAAATCGACCACTTTTTCCCTAATGGAGGATTTGGCATTCCATGGATTCAATGGCTCATGTAACGCCTATTGGGGTTAGAGTACTTGCAACAATGGTCTAAGTCATTAGTCTTGATACTGCTGTTTACCTGCCTATAGCAAAAAACCATATCCACTCGACCATGGAGAGCTAACCGACATTGAAAAAGGATAATGACCAAGAGGAATCAGAAAGGCCTTTAAATGTGTTCGGTGCCAAGCTCATGTGTTGGCCTCGTCACCTGACAGCGGTTTTAAATCATTTCGCCGTTCGCCAATATCCCATATAGCGTGAGTACGAGTTATTTCAACCAAACCAAAAGAGAGACAAATTTCACAATTATATTTTCGCCAATAACGAGCTAAATTATTCCGCTTGGCAACCCATATCTCAAAGCTTTTATATCTTCAGAAAGTTCGGGTTCAGGAATTCTTATTTATTTTTTAGTGTTGTAGAACTGATGCATTTAAAACATATCACTATGAGGAAGTGTCTGAAAATTCTTGTTTTTATATTGGTTTGGACCGAATGTACATCTTACCAGTCACTTATTAGAGATTTTTTCCGTAAGTATTATATATTTTTTTATTTAAGTATACATATGATAACAGAATTTATGTAGTTTTAGGACTTAAAATATCGAACCATTTGTAACTTGAAGTGTCAAATCTGTCAAAATGAATATTTAGTTATAGCTGGTTTTAAAATGCGCACCAATTGTTCTTGTTAGCTATATTAAGAAGTAATATTGAAATAAAAATTATCACTATGTGTAAAAAATTATGACTACGTGCAAAACATTCAGTATTTAGCACAATGTATTTTACACAATATTTATTTGATATCAAGTAACAAGTCTATCGAGTAAGTAACAAGTCTATCGAGAAAGCTGTAAGCAATAACTCAATCGAATGAAAATCTGTAGTTTTAATGATTCGTGTGTAAATAAGTTATATTTTAATCGATATGCGATAAATTTATCATAAAATTATGGTTATTATTATTTTTTTTTTCAAATTTGTGCAAATTTCTCTTATGAACGGAAGTTTTCAAATTACACATGGAGGTAACCGGATCAGATGTGTTACAATGGCTAATTTTACGACCATGAAATCATTAAATGTTCCTAAATTATATTTTGAAAACAACTATATGCCCAAATTTTCATTAGTTTGATAGCTGCAAACTTAAATTGTACTGCGAAATGCAGCACGTCTGGTCACTCTACACTACATAGAGGACACAGTTTATAGTAAAATTTCTAGTGAAAAGAACGGTCTGGGGGAGCCCAGTTGGTAAAGTGCTTGTCTTCAATGTGAAAGGTCCTAGGTTCTGGTACTATCATTGCCAAAAACACTGCCGACCTATACACGGTCTGTGCTGCTAAGATGCCCGACAAATAATACACCTTGTAGAGGAGCACGTTAGATATATGCTTCAATGTCCCGAAGCCGCGTACGATGTCTCCGTTAAAAGTTCGAAGCCTGCTCAGGTGTCAGCTAGTCACTTGACTGTGTTTCTAAACAGGACCGGATTTAAAGATTTGCCGCTTGTAGGCTACTATTGATTTGCCGCCCCTGTTACAATGTTAATTCTCCCCCTTCGCGGAAAGGTAGCTGGTTAGCTGCAAATTAGGGTGGTATGTGCTGTTTAAAATAGATACACATATTAGAATCGTCTATGTACCTTTACACACTAAATCGGAAGCGAAATAGGCGAGTTTTTTTTAAACTGTTCTGATATTTTCTTTCAACTTCGAAATCCGGGAGGAGGGGGTGCAATTGCCCTCGCATCGACCATGTTTGCTACAAAATATTAGTACTATATATACGTTTACGATTTACGCATTAATGGTAAATTATTTGTTTTCTTTCTTAAAAATATTCGTATCTTTAAAATATTTTTATGTCGAATGCCGCTTTAATTGGTCGTAAAATTTGCCGCTCTAGGCTACAGCCTACTTAGCCTATTTTGAAATCCGGCTCTGTTTCTAAATTATAATGCCCGTCGTCAATAGCCCCCATGTAACTCTATTGCTACGATAATTCAACTTAACCTACCTTAACCGTTGTGTGTTGAAACTGTCATAATAACACTTTGTTTTCCAACTATCTCTGTTTCAGGGTCGAAGATTATTAAATAACGATAGAAAGCTTTCAACACATTAAACTTTAACGACGCTGGTTGTTTACCATTTTAAATTGCGAGATAAGGAGGCGCTATACAGATGAAAAACGTAATGAAAAAAACTTTATAGTTCTTTCACTATTTTTGTTCATAATATTCAGTGTTTTAATTCACGTAAAAGGATTTGATTAAAAATCACACGACTTTAAATATTTTTTCAACTGATGTTCCTTTTTTTTTAAGTAGAAAGAATTAAAGCCTTTTCAAATTGTGTACTAAACGTTAGATTTTTAAACAAAAAAAGTGTGAAAGTTATGACACCATAAACCAAACTTTTATACTTTTTGTTCGTCTGTCTTTTTATCAAACTGTCTGTCGACAATCTTCTTCAACGTATACTCTTCAGTTATTAATTCATTTCAAATTATTTTCTGTTTTTAACAAATAAAGTTTTGAAAAAAGTATTGTTATAATTTATTTAAGTTATCATTCCATTTCCCCCCCTTAAATTTTGGTTTAAAAAATTCCCCTCCCCCTGTTTTTTACCATTTCATTCTTTATGCATAATGAATCTATTTCACAAATTTTAGATCTTTAGAATAAAAAGTTGAGACTGAAAGGTAACAAAAGTACGCAAAGTGCTCTCCTAATTGTTTTGAGCAGTGTACTTTTTGTCCATCTGCCGCCCCGCCCCGTATTTCTGCACAATAATGCCTAAGAATTCATATGTAACAAGCAATTATCTTATTTGAGTTCTTCATAACTTTAAACGGCCGTCGAAATCGTATCACGTGATCAAGGACAAGGACGCCCCCTTTTACATTTAGAAAATGTTCCAATAATACTTGAACGTCATAACCAGAGAACAGTTAGCAAGCGACTTTCATCAAATGTGCACATAGAGTAGTTTTACAGATAAATTTTGAAGTTTTAAAATTACGGATTTTTATTTTTAACCCATTAATCAATAACATTAAAACCTCCACTACCAAAATGCAACTTTAAATTAAAGTTTTCAAACTTCATTTTTGGTGTAATTTAATTTGGCCGACATAAGTTGTCTAGTATAGTCCGCTTGTCACTTCTTAGCATCTCAAATAATTTGATTGTGTAACGGTCTACTTTGGAAAAAGGGCAAGGAGGATTTTAGTTTAGGCAAGTTACTATATTTGGCGATTCATTGCTTTTATGGGAGCATATTTCTTAAGGTGTAGAAACAGTTTCTTAACTGAAGTGCAGTTCGAACTTACATCGAGTTCACTATTATTGCATAGCTATATTTTGACTTGAAGTGATACTGAATGTGTCAAATAATACATACTACAGATGTTGCAAAAATCTATTGACGATCAAGTCAAGAGAGAGAAAAGGAATGCACGTGCAAATGATGACGACCATCAGCAATTAACTATACTGCTCCTTTCACCAATAAACCATGTGTAGTTTCAGTGTGACACATTATTTCCAACCAAACTAACCCAATAATCCCCCTGCGTTCGCCAAACGCCATGGGATTGGCACCCTGCCTCATTTAGGTTCTCTACCTGTTTTCAAAGTGAACCGTCCCACAATCAAAAGATTTGGGATGCTATGAAGTGACAGGCGGACTATAACAGACTGCAATCGACCAAGCATTTCAACTGTTTGTGGAAGATCAGCGTGCCGAAAAAGCGTAGTTGGGAGAGAGTTGCCCAGTTAGGCAAATTTTTTTTTCTTTATAATTTTTCAGTAAAAAACAGCTTTTGCGTTAAAATTACAAAATATTCGTACAAACAAATTATCTCTGTTAATTTAACTGCATTTTTCTAGCATACCGGCTGACAGGTTTTTTTCTGTAAAAATTACTAGTAGTTAAAACTGTGTAGTGTTGTGGAACAGCCTTATAGCTATATATTGTCTAAACTGTAACCACACCACAAATGACAGAGCCAGCGAATGAAACGTGTTAACGAGCAGGTGATCAGTTTTGTCCCAAAAATAAATAGAAATAATAAAGGAACTAGGCCAGAGAGGATGCGTTAATTTACGAGCTTTATTCTAAAAGTAAATGTATTCGCCCGCATGTTTCAGTTGTTAGCCATGTTTCGATTGTGGAACGTTATTTTGATGATTGTAGTTTGCAATTTTGCCATGGTGGAGAAGAGTTGTTCCTTTAAGTTGAAAAAATATATAAGTAAGTAAAAGGCTTATATCTACTTATTTCATTTAGAATTTTTAGGCATAGATGATTTGAGTTTCCGATACAAATACGGTCCGTTTAGCTTACTAAGAGTTCAATGACTTTTTATCACTGAGCATCTTGTAAATGACTCAATTTCTGTCGGTGATCTGGAGTTTATTTTAATGTGAGCTGGAGATTATTTTAATGTGAAGTCCAAAGAATAATACAAAGTCTTTTTGAGGTGAAGTTTTTAATTCCACTGTTTTAATTAGAATTTGATGATTTATTAGAGGCTTTTGAATATTTTAAGATATACACATTTAGTAAAATTCAATTAACGTAATTTAACTTTGGCTTCGCACCAGGCACACAGCCCTCTATCAACCTCTTGGTTCCAAGTCCCTATTAAACCGCAGTTACACTGCCTGGCGCTGCTTTAAGCGATGCCTTGGGCAGCAAAGCTCAAGCAGTGTAACCGCGGAAAACCAAAGAAACGCCTAGGGCAGCGTCCAGAGCAAGCTTTCCATTTCGTTTGGGTTTCTTTCGGCGATTTCAAAGGAAAGGGTTACCATAGGTAAAGAGCAGCCATCTTGGCGGGTTTTCTTTTTTTTAAGCGATCCTACATGGTGAAAAATTATATAAAAACTTCAGATTGAATTTTATGAGTTTTTCTCATAGAGGTGTTTCTTAATATATTTTGATTTAAAACAGGACGCATTTATTATTTTGAAAGTAATTTTCAAACACATATATGAATGAAATTCAAAATTTAACACTGTAAAATATGTTGATAATAAAATGCTTCTATGTTAATAAAAGTATTCGATCTCTTATTATAATCTTACCCGTAATCAATAAATTTAATTTTTTAAACCAGATTTTGCATTAAAATATTAAAACCTACGACAAAAATTAAAACGACCGCTGTGCGTGAAACGAGCTTTACAGAAAATAAAATAAAAAACTCTTGTGGATTTTGGATGCGGATAAAAGATAAGTTTTTATGTCCTCCCCCCCTCCTTGTCAATTTTTTCTGGATCCGCCCCTGACCCTTCATACTACAGATTCAACGCATCTACGGAAAGAGTTACCGGGATCGCTGTGCGTGAAACGAGCTTAACAGAAAGGGGAAAAAATGCCCGTGTGGATGTTGGGTGTGGATAAAAGGTCATTCCGTTCGCATGCTCGCGTGACATAACAATTCCACTCCTCGCATTTCCTGATAACCCCTTGTCGGGGTGGTCAAGCTTATCTGCAAGCGACAAAAGAGTCACTTATCACACTCGGAATAAAAGGGCCTAGGGTTACAATGGTGGTGAGTGTTTTGGCGCGTTTTTGCCTTCGCCAAATATTCTTTTAGGCCTGTAATGCAATTAAATCGTTTCCGGATGCCGATTTCTAGCCTCCATTAGGAGCTTAAACAGTCAATTACGCCTCATAATTTAGAACCCTGGACAATTGACGAGGTCAACACCTGAGCGGGCACCCAACGGAACTTCGAGCGACATCGTACGCTAACGTACGTCGGTACTTTGGATTCCACAGATTTAACGAGCACGTCTGTCCCAGTGTACTCGGGGCCCTCCAGTGATTTTCAGAGGGATTTTTCCTCCAGCAAGAATATGCCTATAGTATGCCTAAGACAAGGACAGAACCAAGAACCTTCTCAGTGGCTTATCGATTACCACTCTCGGCCACTGGGAGGTCTTTTGGGCCTGTGTTTCTCAACTTTTGACAGCTTCGAATTGAATCGTTTACGCTACGGATGCACTGACGCCGGAGGCGTCAAACCATCCAATGAGACAGCATTTAAAAATCGACAAGAATTTGTTTGCCATCTTATGCGAAAAACGGACAAACCCCTAAGAGAGAGCGGCGAAAAGCCCCCAACCAAATATAAGTTTTTATATACATTTTTGGGGGATTTTAAATTTTTATTTTATATATATTTTTATTATTTTCAATTCTAAGGACAAACACAAGAAAAAAACAGGAATTACAAAAAGGAGGCAATGGTCACCAGAATTACGACCGAAGAAGGAAATTTAGTTGGTGAAATTATTTTTTATCGAAGCAAAGATTTTAGTTAGCACAGTAACTTGAGCTGTGGGCTTTTCGATCACTAAGAGCATGGACTGAATGCTTTATATCAGAGGATCGTTGACGTCTGACGTTGGTCCCTTCCGTAGCGGAATAAAGAGGCGTCTCTCTTATTGTCCACCAGTGTATTCGTATTTACAATTTAGATTTTGTTAAACACTAGCGCCACCCACAGAAAAACGATTAAACACGCATCATGCATAGAAGAGCAATACACGTACTCTGATTGTATACATTGTAGTTATTTGACTTCTTGAACGCCGCGTATGTCTTGGCTTCTAATTTTGTAGTCTATTCTCAAGTATCCTTCTCCCTTCACACTTATATAGTTCCAAATTTCAAGGCGTTTTCCGTAGGAGGCTCTTTGGCCACGGCGCGCACCCCCATGGGAGGGAGTCTAAAGGGGCTGTAGGGGCCCCCCCCCCCCCCCCAAGAAAAAATTTCATTCTGTTTTTAAATCCGCCAATGGTGAACACATCGCATACTGAATACTGGTTTGCGGGAGTTGCATTTCTCTACAACTACGAAATAAATAGCTTTATTGCTGCATTCCCATTCCTAAGAAATACACTAAAAAATAAATAAAACGTATTTCATATATTCCAAACTCCGCAAAGGAACATTTTTCGCGCGCGCTTGCTTGTTTTGTAAGACAGCTGATATAAAAAGATTTTGTCAAAATAAAACCTAAAATCTTATCTTTCTCTATCATTCATTCCTATAGTCCCTACTCAAAACTTGCATTCAAAGAGCTAAAATAAACTTAAAGTAATCCCTTAAAATACCGGTTATTCTAAGGAATTTTTAAAGTTTTCCGTTGGTTGGCCCAGGGACCCCCGGTCATACTTAATGGAAAAGCCTATAGAAGCTAAGGGGTACAAGTTTGACTGCATATTGATAATGAGAAAAATAAAATTAGAGTGGTGTCTCAGAGAAGTAGTAATATTGAAGGTTGTACTTATACCTTTTGCTAGATATACAGCATCTTATACTGACTCTTATCAGAATAATATTTGACACCGCAGCAGCTATTTAGTGCAGTTAAACTCCAAAACTAAAAAAACTGTACTTGTACTCACTGGCTTCTTTGCTCTTTAATTGCGAATGAGCCCGATCGACCGCGGGTCTCCGAAGCAAGCTGACTGTGCTAATTCAATTAAAAAAGGTATATTTCTAAGCCACATTTGTTGTAAGCCACAAATATGGCTTTTTCCCATTGGATTAACTTAGAGGCACATTGATTTGAAGACCCGGGGTCATTCGGTCCTATTTGCCCTCAATTTTCCACTGTTATATAGGTAAATACTTCAAAGACTCAAAAATAAGTCCATTAGCCCGGAGATTCGGCAAGTCTGGAAAATTATTTTTATTTAGCTACTGTTTTTGACCCGTCCTCACTTCAAGATGTGAAATATTCCTTATTTGAGTTAGGGACTGAGGAGCCCAGTCGGTTAAGGCGTTCGGTTTGTATGCGGATGTTCCCATGTTTGGGTTTCCGACATCGCCAAAATAACTGCCAATCTATAAACGTCCCGTGCAGTTAAAAAAAATATCCAAAGAATAATACATACCTCGTATAATAGGGAGTGCCCCTTCAATATTCTCCAAAGTCCCGACGCAGCGTACGATGTCGAACTTAAAACGGGTGCGTTGGGAGCCTACTGGGGTGTCGGCTCGTCTCTTGACTGTGGTTTTAAATTACGAAGCCCGTTACCAATAGCCTTTGTGTAGCTCTATTGCGACGATATTCAAACTAACCTCATAAATCAATATGTAGTTAGGTTGGTACATGTAATTGAAATTTAAATAAGTTGAGATATGTGCTCGCCGGTTGGCTGCTTCATCTCAGTCAACCTGGGTTGGAAAGGCAAGAAACACAAGAAAAATTAGCACGGATCCTCTGCCGGTACACCCAGGGCGAAGGCGGGAATCGAACCCGTACCCTTTACAGTACATCCTCACTCGCACACTGTTAGCGTAATGGGTTGCGATCAAACCCACTAGGTTTTCTCTTCTTTTTATAAGCATTTTTCAGAAACTGTACATATCAGTTCTTACCTATACCTTTTCTTTTGCGTGTCCTGAAAAATGAGGTTTTTCAACAGTTAGGAACATTTTTCTTAGGATCTATTAATATATATTAATATGTTTTATTCCCGACAGAAAACGGCCTGATGGGCGATTTCCTGGCCACCCTCCCCTCTCGATTCCAGTGCGTGGGGACCGGCAAGAACAACTTCACGCACTTTCGGGCCTACACCCGCAACCACCCGGACCAAGGGCGCCCCCTGGTGGCCGGGGACCCGTCCTTGCTGCACGACTCGGACTTTGACCCTGCCCTGCCCACGAAGGTCATCGTACACGGGTTCGTCGACAACATGCACATCAGTGACTGGATGCAGGTGAGTGTTTTTGTGGGTTTATAACGTAAAAAGTGGAAGGTATAGTCCGGCTGTCAATTCTTAGCATCCCAAATATTTTGATTGTGGAATATTTCACTTTGAAAAAAGGTAGAGAACATGAAGGAGGCATGGTTGTCAATCCCATGGCGTTTGGCGAACACAGGGAATTATTGGGTTTGGTTGGTTGGAAATGTGTCACACTAAAACTACACATGGGTTATTGGTGAAAGGAGGGTTCTAGTTAATTGCTGATGGTCGTCATCAATTGCACGTGCATTTCTTTTCTATCTTGAATTGATCGGCAATGGATTTGCAACATCTGTTGTATGTATTATTAAACGCATTCAGTATCACCTCGGGGAACGCTATACTTCAAAATATAGCTATGCAATAACAGTGAACCCGATGTAAGTTCGAACTGCACTTCACTTGAGAAACTGTGGAAAAACGAAAGATAGAAAACGGTAATTTGAACCCAGGCACTGTCAAAATAACTGCCGTCCTATAAACTTGACCTTCACTTGATCTCATGGCCCTCACTTGACTGTCGTTCTAAATTATATGGAGTTCGTCGCCAATAGCCCTCGTTTGGTCACTCGCAATTCTAATTCAACTAAACTCGCTCGCAATTATAGTATATGCTGCTCTTTTTGCCCCTTGTCGCCTTTATCAGGCCTGGAAGCTGTCATTGTGGGTATTAGAAATACAGGCCTCAATACTTCAAAATATGAAGAAACTTGACACTTTAGCGGAGCACCCCAACATGACATTGCAGTTACTTCGTATGGTAGGCATACACCGAGGAACGTGGTCTTTGAGGCATACCTTTTTTCTCCTTTATTGGTGTCCTGTGCACAAGTGACATGTAAGGGTCAATCAAGGAGAAATAAAAAAAAAGGCAAGTCCCACGGACACAGTTCCTCTGTGTATGCCCACCAACAGGCCGGAAGTTTTTATATTCACCAGTCCCATATATCGACAGCATATATTTTCGGTGGGAATTTTTTTTCCTTCTATTTAACGAATATTTCTCCTGCAGCTCTAGAGAAGTGTTATTTAAACCCAAACAAATAAAAAAAACACAATCATATAGGCGCATCCTTTTATCAATACATCTAAAAAAATTAGAGGCCCAGTAGCTTCCGTATTAGGTGAGGTTGACTCATGCTTGGGAACTAAACACTGGGAGTTCCACGTGAGGCTGAACACTTAACCGGGACATATGCCTAGCACCCCAGAGCACTTGGTCAAGTAAGCTGAAATGTGCACGGCCGGCCTTGTCCCACTAACGGGCTGTTGCGCCGAGGAGTTCTAAAAAATTACATTGAAGTCATATGAATTCAAAAAATCTTTTGTCAGATGCGTCCCTTTTCTAATTATATAGTACAGGGTGGCGCAAATAAAAGTGGCTCAGTCATGGAGGTGGGAAAAAGAGGGAAATGCTGCCGAGTCAAAAACCATTGCATAAACAGATTTGCCAAGTGAAGTTATTGGTCGCTTCAATATTAAGCCAAAATAAACATTTGGCGAATTATTTGAAGGTAACTATGCCATCTTCAGCTGTGTACTGATCTGACCAGCTCACAGACTACGCTAAGATCTGGACTCACCAATAGTCCATGGGTAGCTCTAGTTTAGTAATCAACCAATAAAAAACACGTTTACCAAGTTAAGCTATTAAATGCTTGAATAATTTATGAATTTGTTTTGGCGGCTTTCAGACGGCTTCAATAGTTTTTCTCTCCAAGTATCTCCCTGTATTCGTAGCTGTACACTCTTAAAAAAGAGTGAAATTCCCCTATAGGAGAAGTGCATTTTCGCACGGAAGAGTGAAATAATCGACTGAGTTAAACGTCGTTTTAAGAGTGTAGACGCAGATGTTCTTTTATTCTTTACCACTCGAAAGAGTGAATTACTCCTATAGGAGAAGTGCATTCGCACGGAAAGGAGTGGAAATTAACTCAGACTGAGTTGAAACCGCTCTTGGATTTAAGAGTGTATGACGGGGCCACTTTTAGAGGGATTATCTGTCCCATAGAGCTAATGCATTAGTTTTGGAGTCGCAACTGCCGCAAAAGTATTGCTCATCCATGTTAGCCCTTTTTTCGCCAGGTATGGTAATCAACACAACATCGAAATGAAACACATTTGAAATGTAAATGCTATCTATTTATTTAATTATTTATTTTTGAAATTTTAAAATGCCAAAAATATTCTGCAGGTGGTGACACTATTTTAAAACTTGATCAATCTATAATACAAACAACCTTATGTTATTTTCTTTTCAATTTTGTTTTAAATTGATATGATGATTCCCATACCTGGTGAAAATGGGATAACATGGCAATTCTTTTTCAAAAGTTGTGATTTTAAAACTAATGCATTAACTCTATGGGACTGACAGTCCTTTATTTGTGCCACCCAGTATAATCTTTACATGAGGTGTTTTTCCAGCGCATGAAGACCCGGCTGTTGTCTCTGGGCGAGTACAACGTGATCCTCACCGACTGGTCTTGCGGAAACGACTTCCCCTACTTCAGCGCGGTGCAGAACTCCAAGATCACCGCCGGGGAGCTCAAGAAGCTAATCCTCTTTCTGCAGGTAGGCCACAGGAGTTTTCTCAAGGGTCTTGTATGGTAACAGATCTCTATACAATTCCAATAACGAAACTTTGGCCCCTGTTTATAAATAAAGTATACGACATGTACTCAAAGAAAACTTACCAAAAATACAGAAGAAAGTTATTTTGCCATTAAGATAATTAATAAGCATAATTGTAAAGATATTAATTAGTTATATAATTAAAACAGAAAAAATTGTTTAGATATTTACATGCCGTTAGTGCTGCCATCTGTAGTTTGTGAATAATTACTAAAATTTTGTTAATTATAATTAATATCTTTAAAATTATTCTCATTAATTATTTTAATGGCAAAATAACTTTCTTCTGTATTTTTTGGTAAGTTTTCGTGAGTACATGTCGTATACTTTATTTGAAAACAAGGGCCAAAGTTTCCACATTGGAATTGTATTGAGATCTGTTACCATAAAGATCCTTAATTCAATGGAAAAATCATGATTTTCTAAGCCTCATTTCTCCGGATGCATTAAATATTTTTATAAATATTTTTTTTTTCATATGACAAATGTAGTTGTTTTATAGGGCTCTATGATTCCACTTTTTGAAATGGGTTGGAATATTCCAATGTAAATTATGTATTGAAAATTTTAAAAAAGAATATTCAACCCCATTTCAAAAAGTGGGCTTATAGAGACCCTGTAATTCAGCTACATTTATCATATGACAAAAACTGTTTATAAATAAATTCAATACAACCGGAGAATTGTTTTAGAAAGTTATTTTTCCCCATTGGATTAACACAGTCACTTTGGTTTGGAGACCCGCTATCGATCGAGCTCATTTTCCTTTAATGCAACGTTAAGGGGGGTCGGATGGGTCTTTGGGTCAAAAATTTCGATGTTCTGTTTTTCCATTTTTGTATTCTGCTTATTTTTAGCCTTAATTTAAGACAAAGATTATTGATTTTTGTTTAGTGGTTTTCTGTTTAAGCATTTTTGAGAAACTCTTAACATCAGTTCTTACCTAAACCTGACTTTTCTTTTGCGTTTCCTGAAATATAAGGTTTTTCAACGGTTTGGAAATTTTTTCTCATGAACTATAAAAGATATCAACATATGTTGTTTTATTATTTCTTCCCCATTAATAGCTCTTTGATTTAAACTGGGAAAGGTTAAAAATGTCTGCTCAATAAAAATTATATAACTTTAAATCTGATTTTTTGTGTGTTTTCAATACATATTTTTAAAAATATCACTGTAAAAGTATTTTTTAATATTTTCAAATATCCTCAGTTTAAAGCAAACAGCTATATGTAAGGAAGAAAATATATAAAAAAAATCATAATGATATCTTGTATACAGTCCCTGTACAAATTATTAGACGCACTGCAAGATTTCATGTATCAATCAATGATGAACAAAATACCTTTAGAAGGACATTTGTGCTCCTAAACTTAAGCTATTGAATAGAAAATACTATCTGCTATACTTAATACATATATAGACATCTTTTTTAATGATATGGCATTCTTTGGTATGTTTTCATCATTATTGAAAAAAATACAGTGCGTCTAATAATTTGTCATGGGACTGTAGTTCCTGCGAAAAATGTTCCTAAAGTTAGGTAAATTAACATGGGCGAGATAGAACCACCTGACTCCCCTTCAGGTAAATCTGACTCTCTTTCAACGATCTGTTGTTTTTTCCCTTCAAGGACTCTGCCGGTGCCGATCCCGCCGACTTCCACCTGATCGGACACAGTCTCGGCGGACACATCGCCGCTCTCGTCGGCCACGGAGTGCCGCATCTCGGCCGGATTTCCGGTTAGTCTATATACTCATTCTTTACTGCGTTGTTGTGTTTTGTATTGTTTATGCCGGCGTATTTATGATAAAGTAATGCTTGAATGGGTCCAGTAAGATTTGCAGCACTCGCCGTGCTGGTAGTCGCGGATATTTGTTAAGTCATTTGGAGCTTTTACACACGACAGGAAAAATATCGCATTTACAGTTTTATGAACGATATTTGCCCAAGTTATGGCTATAGTGGGAAAAAGTTTGCTTATGGCAACCACATTTAAGAGATGTTCGCTTTTAAAAATCTGGTAAGGTTAAAGGCAACTTAAGAAAACGACGAAGTCGCGAAACTTCGATTTTACCCCATTGGTTATACTAGATCTGTATTTATCTCGACTAAACTGCAAGCTGCTGTTTACGATATGGTTTTTCCTTTGCTAAAACTATTTTTCCTTAAAACTACTAAATTTGTTTGTCCTTTGTGTTTCTATATATATGCGTGCTTGTGTTCTAAAAAATGATCGAAAACGTTATCCTCTTGATTTGTCTATTATTACTAGTTAGGGCATATATTGACTGCTTTATTATGTATTTAAATATGAATGCATCTACTGGTTGCAGAGGCAACTCGGCGAGCAAATAGAGGTGTTTTCCCAGTGAAAAAAATCCATGTAATGCACGCAGGATTGTGTGCAGTCCATTTTCCAATATACTTAAAGTTAATTGTTTTCAGCATTGGACCCAGCTGGACCTCGCTTCTACGACGCCCCTCTGGAGGAAAGATTGGACCCGTCCGATGCACAATTCGTCGATGCCATTCACACTGACGGGGGACACGGACTACTCGAAGGTGAAACCCAATTTCTGCATGTCTCACACGGATACGGTAACCAGCTTATTCAGCTGCTAATAGCAAAGCAGAATTTCCTCTGCGCATCAAACTGCTGTAGGGCATTTGACATTTTTTTATCATCGTAAATTAAGCGTACTTACGAAATAAAAATTACTTTTTCTTTTTCAAAATTTTGTCAAAAAACGTAAAAAACGAATTTTAAATTCGAGAGAGAAAACACTACGTGGCTGTCACGTGGTATCTGACGTCACTAGTGAGTATGAATGAACTTCGCCACCTCTATACTTTAGGCAAATCTGAACTATCTGCTTCTGTAAAACCGTTTTTCATTATCTCTATAATTCTTATTTTAATAGTAAATTCGATGAAATCAAGTTTGATTGCAACAAAAACATTACTCCGGTTTGTTTATACTTATTAGGGACGTCGGCCAAATCAGCATCTAATTTGTAATCACGTGACGTACCGATAAAAATAAAACCTTTTTATAATTATTTTTATAAAAGATTTATTTCGAAAACAAAAAATATACTTTTGTTATTTTTGAGTTTAAATTATAATTTAAATAATATTAGAAGGTATTTTAACGAGTCAAGTACCCTATTATGAGCATGCCATCTTAACAGCATTCCGGTTTTAGCTAAAGAGCTTACTTTCGGAATTTGAAAATCGGTGCCACCATGTTCTTATCAGTGGGTTGGCAGCTCACGAGTGGTTTCCGGAGCAAGAAAGCAAGTTTTACATACAAAATCATTCGATGGGCATGGGACCAGTGAGTTTAGGGTCAGCCATGAAACCGTATAATCCCCTTCACTCTTAGCATCTACGGGGTGTTTTAAAACATCAGTTCAAAAAAAACGTTCAAAAATTTGATTTAAAAATTATGAATTTGGTGATTCAAAGCTTTGAACGATATTCTTTAAGGTTTAAAACAGTTTCTCAAGAAGGGCGTTCAAACTTGCATGGGTTCACTATTATTGCATTGCAGTATTTTAACTTATAGCGTTCCCCGAAGTGATACTGAATGTGGTAAATAATGCATACTACAGATGCAAATATATTGATGATAAAGTCAAGATATAAAAGAATTGCACGTGCAATTTTAGACGACCATCAGCAATTAACTATAATCCTCCTTTCACTAATAACCTATGTGTAGTTTTTAGTGTGACACATTATTTCCAACCAAACTAACCCAACTATCCCCCAGGCTCTCCAAACACCATGGGATTGGTAACCCTGCCTCCTTCAAGTTCTCAACCTTTTTACAAAGTGGACTTTTCCATAATCAAAATATTTGGGATGCTAAGAAGTGACAGGTGGACTATAACGAAATCTCCGTCTATAATCGTTTTGTTTTATGCTCGATTTCTAGGTTTGGGTCTTCGTTCGCAAGTTGGTCATGTAGATTTCTATCCGAACGGAGGAAAGGATCAGCCCGGTTGTCACAATTCACCTTTCTCTATTCTGCCCAGGATAGGAATACACAGAGGTATTTTTACCAATTTTTATTTACATATATATTACCATTTTTTTATATGCAAATTACCTTTTTTTGTTTTTTCGACCACACAGGATGTTTCCGTTTTGAAACTTGAAAGTCACTGTCAAAGCTACGACAAAGAGTTCTATAGTAGGGTAGAGACTGAACCTGGCAATAGCACCATGGACCAACACGGAGACAATATAGGGTGGCATGTGGGGCCCGATGGCCGAGTGGTTTGGGTAGCAAGCCATAACGCTAGCAGTCCGTGCGCTGTAACAGGTGCGGGTTCGATTCCCGCCTTTGCCCTGGGTGTACTTCCTTTCTCAGTATCAAAATTAAAAATTAACTAGCACTTTTGCCACTCTATTCGGGCTCCGTAGTGAGACATGGCTGCCGATGGCAGCTCAGTACGAGTCGTTCCTCTACCCTACTATAGAACTCTTTGAGCTACGAGGCTCGTCGCATGTAGCCCATGTGTATCTCTAATGTGACGCTCATTCAACAAAACCAAGAAAATTAGGTAGAAATTGTATGTGACGTCACTTCAGAGATCTTCATGCAGATCTTAAAAGTTTTTTAAGGCATGTTTAAGGTTTCAACAAAAAAGCTAAATGAAAATAAATTATTCCTCGAGCCTCAATTGGTGAATAAATGATAAATGATAAATGAGAATAGAGCACCAACCTGAGCACCGGTCGAAGGAATGAAAGCTGGTAAGAACTGCGTCGCCTAACACAAGCCAATACTAACTTGCAATAATACTAACGCAAAAGACACAAGTCGTTGTCTTGGCGAACGACACCTTCCCCCACTCAAGGCATTTTAGTGCCCTTGAGGCTAATTACGATCCGTTGTGCTTCTATAAGGCTACTGAACTTGGCGAATCTGGATGACCTTCATGGTTGTAAAAACTCGAGATGTGTTAGATCTAATGGCCCGAGCTTTAACACGGATGAAGTTTCAGCTGCAGGGGCTTGGGAGCCCAGTCTGATCAGGTGGTCGCCTGGCATGCGGAAGGTCCCAGGTTCGGGCATTGCCAAAATAACTGCCGACTCATAAACAGTCTGTGCAGCCAAAAGGTCGGACAAATAATACCCCATGTGGACGAAGAGCACTTTAAATATGCGACACAGTCTCGACGTCGCGTACAATCTAGCCATAAAACTATGCGTCGGGTGCCTTATCGGGTATCAACTCGTAACTTGACTTTGGTTCGAAATTATGAAGCCCATCGCCAATAGCCCACGTATAGCTCTAGTTTGATGTTAATTCGTCGATCAAATCACAAAACTACGAGAGAGAGCCTGCACTAATCCCTAGAATTTGCACATTCGTGTTTTTTGTCATTTGGCTGACGAATTCAACTCGTTTCAGCTGCAAGGTACTACATGACGTGCGACCACTTCCGCTCGATCGAATACTACATCGACAGCATTCAGCCGCCCTCGGGTCTGAGCTTCGGTGGGCGGCCGTCCTGCCAGCACATTGGGGTGGCCTGCCTCGACTGGGAGACGTATGCGCAGGGCAGGTGCGCAGATTGCACGCATGCGGGTGACTGCGCAGCCATGGGGTACTACAGTGACGAAGGCGTCGTGAAAGGACCGCATATCAGCAAGCACGAGTACTACATGAAAACGTCAGAGGAAGAACCTTACTGCTGTAAGTAATTTTTATTTATACATCTTTTCTTTGTAGCATGTTTTCAGTTTATAAATATAAATACGAACTCCCTTTAGTTGTTACGGGCAGGTCAGTCCGGTAAGTAAATAACAAAGCCAGAGAAAAAGAAACTCGTAAATTTGACAAACTGTGCTTTAAAGTATTTTATAAAATTGAAATTTCAATAGTGGAAATAAAGGGATATCTGGGTTTCGTTACACTTCGAATTCGAAACTCTGGTGGCTGTATTAGATTTTGCAATTTTTTTTTATAATTTAGCTACTTCGAATGCGATTTTTTCTGAGATTTTCAACATGTTCTAATTTTTATGCGCTGAACTTTTTGACGTAGCACACTTGTCTGCAGCATTTGTAGTTCGGGCTAAAAAAATTAATGGGTGGCGGAGGGACGTAGACGGACGGACATAGCTATATAAACGTTAAAAAAAGCCAAGCAGCTGACCGGAATAATAAAACTCCGATGTATAAATCTTATCTGAATCTTACAACCAATTACTGATATCATAGGTGATGAAAACGTCTATCTGATAATGGGAAATTTCTATCATTTTCGGGGTTTTCCCAGTGCAAACAAGTCGCAAAATAAAGATGGTATAGGAAATTTTGTTAAATGATTCTTCACCCTACAGCAGTGTTTCCCAACTTTTGGCTGGCGTTGGTCCTTTCCCTAATAGGAATAAAGAGGATTCTCTCTCGTTGGCCACCCGTGCTTTCGTATTTACAATGAAGTTTTCTTCAGACACTAGCGCCACCCACGTAAAACGTAACTTCAAGGAAACCCCCCAACTAGAAAAACGTCCACTGAAAAAATGATAGCGTCATCTATTAATGATTTGCTTAGCTCTTATTTTACTCGATTTCCTGTAGTCGTGTCTTCTGATTTTGCAGTCCAGTCTCCTAAACCCCTCTCCCTTCACCCCTATTTAGTTACAAAATTTTAAGGCGTTTTCTAAAGGGAGTGCTTTAGCCCCTTTAACAAAGCCGGTTAGCGACTCCTGAAAGTGAATTACTACCCGACCCGAGCCCTAAGGCTAATCCGGGGGGGAATAAAACCTGATTCCTCATCGAAGCAATTGAAACCCCACTCATGACTCTTGTCACCCCAGGGGTTCACTTCTGGCCAGGGCTGATTATCACAGCTGCCGGACGGACAGAGGACTAATAGTCCCAGGCGGAGTCGCATGGACCTTCCCGCGGGGTCCGTCAACACCCCAATCCGATACCTCCGGAGACTGCCAGCGAAGTCGACCCCCTCGCCCCCAGGATTCCTACTACGTAGAAGGCATCAACGGAAGCGTATAATTCGTGTTAGTTTTGACTAAAGAGGGCCTGCGCATGACACGGGTAAACTACCACAAGGAAGCCACCACACAGCCGAACAGAGAACTAATAGTCCCAGGCAGAGTCACCTGGATCTTCCCGCAGGGACCGTCAACGCCCAAAATCCAGCTTCACACACAGATCGACCCCACTTACCAGTCACATCGGGCTGTGAGGTTTCAGTTACCTTGAGGGATTTCTTCGTAGTTCTGTGCTCCATGGTCTGCTCCTGTGTTTGCCTAAACCAACCTCAGGGCGGCACATTGACTGTAATCATCTGTGTTCCATAGCGCAACTGCGTGGCATAAACCTACCTCCGTGCCTCGTGATCTGGATCAGGCAGCAGCAGATATAGACTATATCTGGCAGCAGATATAGTGTGTGGAATCTGGAGCTGTGTTAGACTGGAGGCTTCAAATTGTAACTTGTTTTATTATCCCGAGTTCTTGACTGGATTTTAAAATGTTCTTAATAAATAGTTTACTTTTACCTCTTCGGTGATTCTTCCATAAAATCTACACTCGTCACAGGGCCTAGTTAAAGTGGTTGAGTCCCGCGAAGCGGCCCCGACCCGTCCCGTGAGGGATATATAGGGTTCCCCGAAGGGGAAGACCACTCCCCGAGGGGAGAAGCCTGATACCTCATCGAAGAAGCAATTGAAACCCGACACGGGACTCCAGTCACCACGGAGGTGCACTTCTGGCCAGGGCGGATTATCACAGCAGCCGGACAGAGGACTAACAGTCCCGGGCGGAGTCACATGGACCTTCCCGAGAGGACCGTCAAAGCCTAAGCCGCCGGATACACCCCCCTGGACGCCCCTCTCACAGCCGAAGCCATCGGGGACCGCCAGCGAAGCCGACTCCCTCGCCCCCAGTATCCCTACTACATAGAAGGCATCAGCGGGAACGCAGGATTCGTGTTAGTTTTGACTAAAGAGGGCCTGCGCATGACACGCGGTAAACTACCACAAGGCAGCCACCACACAGGACTAATAGTCCCAGGCGGAGTCCCGTGGACCTACCCGTAGGGACCGTCAACGCCCAAAGTCCAGCCTCACACACAGATCGAACCAACTTACCAGTCGCATCGGTCCTAGTTAGTCGACTTGGGTATTCGCCTTCTCCCCAATAGAGGTAAAAAAAATTTCGCTACGCACTAGATCTGGACTAGTGGGTCGTGACCCACCAATTGAGAAACGCTACCCTATACTAATACAGGATGGCGCAAATAAAAGTGGCCCAGCTTAGAAGTAGGTGTAAGACAGGAAAAGCTGCCAGGGTCAAAAACCAATGCAAATACAGGTTAGCCAAGTGAATATTACTTTTCTTATTGAGGTTCTTGTATGGTAACAGATCTCTATACAATTCCAATGGGGAAACTTTGGCCCCTGTTTTTAAATAAAGTATACGACATGTACTCACGAAATTTACCAAAAAAATACAATTTTTTTTTGCCATTAAAATAATTTATAAGTAATTTTAAAGAAATTAATTAGTTATATTAAAACAAAATCACAAACTACAGATGGCAGCGCTAACAGCATGTCAATATCTAAAGATTTTTTGTTTTAATTATAACTAATTAATATCTTTAAAATTACACGGAAAATTTTTACGAGTACATGTCGTATACTTTGTTTAAAAACAGGGGCCAAAGTTTCTCCATTGGAATTTTATACAGATCCGTTACCATACAAGACCCTTAAGTAGCTGTGTAGCAGTTACTTTTCACATTAAGTAACTGTAACAGAGTAACTTTTTAAAAGTAACTTTCCAATCCCTGGTTCACAGTATTCCAGTACCAAGTGATCGTCGAGACTAGTTGCGACCCTGGTCATTGCGTGGAAGATCCAGAGTACTCCGGACCCGGAATCAACCCCGGATCCATTCAAATCGAACTGAAAATCTTGGGAGGAAAACTGGCACGACTTCAACTGGATGAAAAGTAAGTTCAGTTACTCGGTGAATATTTTCAGCAAAAATGACTTTCCACCCTATTTTCCTACGCGGAATTCAACCTTGCTATTCTGTGAATCCTTTAACAATCTTAATTACATTTTAAAATTTATTTTAAAAAATAATTGTCAGCATTTTCTAATTACAAAAATTTTCTTAATTTTTCATATCTTAATTTTACCCTTTCAGTCCCAATGACAATTTAGCATCATTTTAGAATTTTTTTTTTATCGTCTATAGCCATTTATGATATCAAAAAGCACATCATTCGATTCCTCCAACTTTTTTCCAATAAGAAAATATTTTTTATTAATCCCAATAGATGTCAGCCCTATTAATTTTTTTTTTAAATCATGATCAGAAACATGATGATGCCAAATGGCATCACTGGGACTGAAAGGGTTAACACTAATATAATACGGATTTATAGTGCTGCCATCTATTGGAATAATTCAATTCTTAAAACTAACCCGAGTTTTTACACTAGCAAGGGAGTTATTATTCCTTTTTATGATTGGAAGACACTTTTAGGTAATTAGTGAAAAACAGTCTTTTCATCAATAAAATTAATGGTAATATAAATTCACTTGCACATTAAACTTAAAAGTTCCCTATTAAGCAGTGACCCACGTGTTGAATCAGAGTCTTACCGCAAACTTGGGTTCCTGTTATTTAACATGTTCTTTACGTTAATCATAAAACTTCTTGGATTTCACACACATCTGTTTTCACGACTTTTGGCATTGATAGTATGTCGTTTATGTAATCGAACTTTTTCTTGTCACTCATAAATAAGTGCTTTCACCGACCAAGGCAATTTATCTTCTAAGCCGTTGGCATTTTAGTACATTACTTTTTTTTTATTACGTTATTGCAAAGACCATTCGTTTGAGCAATGTTTCAGAAACGACAGCGCGTTACTTATTACTATCACAATTTTGTTCACTCCCAACAGTATTCAGTATGCCCTGAAACCCGGCAGCCAGTACGTGCATTTGGCGACCAGTCGATTTCCCCTTGGCGAGCTGCAGGGCGCCAAGGTATGGTGGGGCTACTCGTCTAAGCCTGACGGGCCGGCACCGCGTGCTGAGTCCCCGGTCGGCCTAGGGTTAAAGAAGATTCAAGTCATCCCTATCAGTCTCCCTGAGACGATGTAAGTACATTTTGAACGCTTGCGTTGGGTGCACGTTAAATATCCTTCAAAGTCGTAACGCTGCGTACTATGTCGCCCTTAACGGTTTTGTTGAGTGCCTTCTCAGGTGTCGGCTCGTCACTTGAGCGTGGTTCTAAAATACGACGCCCCGTCGCCAATGGCCCTCGTGTATCTCTAGTGCGACGCTAATTCAAACTAAACTGAAAAAAGACTTGGTTCACTTGTATTCTGAACCCTCTATTTGGCAGTAAAGAACTTTTAACTAGTCGCCAAATCCCGTAAGTTTTTTGCTTCTGCTTACCGTCATTTTGCTGGAGCCGGCTGTTCGCAAATGTTGGAATCCGGTAGCACTTTAAGCTATCCCTACACGGAGGGACAGGACTAAGGACTAAACGTAGCCACTCTTCCTCGAAGACGTTACCGAAAGCATTTTCACTCGTCACTGATTGGTTTGGCATATTCATGTGGACACACAAAACCAATCACTGACTAGTGAAAGTGAGATATAGTGGAGTGGTTTCAGACAGACCAACCCATGTTCAAAAACTTTATTTTTAGAATCAGCACCCTCATAAACGTGTAGAAAACACCAAATCTCCGTTTCGGATTTTTAATTCCAACGCAATACTTTCATTACCTAATATTTCACATAAGGTAATTAACGTTTAATTAAACGTTTTTAATCAATTAACTAGGAATATGTTTACGATCTATTGGGCACTACAACAAGGTAACACTTTGAGGAATTGCTAAATGGTGGTGAAGTGGAAACGGACAGTCCCAGAACAGATTGTCGATGACACAGTTCTACCACCATCCCTAACAGAAGTGATAGAAGGGATGGGATAAACAAATTAAAAAATAATAAAGCACCTGGCCAGGATGCAGTTCCATCAGAACTATTAAAAAACGCAGGGCCACACACTGAAAAGAAAATTCACCATTTGATCGAGTTCATTTGGAAAAATGAGGAGTTACCAGATGATTGGAAACTAAGCACCATCTGCCTCATCCATAAAAAGGGTGATATATTGGAGTGCTCAAACTACAGAGGAATTAGTCTTCTCGGTATATGCTACAAAATATTATCAAATGTACTTTTTGGTAGGCTGTTGGAGTATTCAGAAAAAGTTACAGGAGACTATCAGTGCGGCTTCCGTAAAGGAAGATCAACCACAGAACAGATTTTCAATTTAAGGCAAATCATGGAAAAAACAAGGGAATATGCTATCGACACCCATCATTTATTTATTAACTTTAAAACAGCCTATGATTCTGTGAACAGGAATCTTCTCATTGAATCCATGAGGGAATTCAACATTCCAGATAAACTTGTAAGACTTGTCTCTCTAACATTAAATGAAACTTAACTCAGAGTTAAAATACAAAACTGTTTTTCGGAACCAATCGCTACTTTCAGCGGTCTCAGACAGGGAGACGCATTGGCATGCCTTCTCTTTAACCTGCCCCTTCAAAAAATCAACGATTCAAGAATAAATACAAGAGGATCAATCTTCAATAAATCTGTACAAGCCTTTGCATACGCTGATGATATCAACATAATTGCTCGAACTCCACACGCTCTTCAAGAGGCCTTTACTTCCCAGGAAACCAAAGCAGATAAAATGCACCAAAAAAATCAACCAAGAAAAAAATAAATATATGCCATGCACAAAAATAAAACAGAATAAAACCCACCTAGAAATAGGACAATATAAGTTTGAAAAAGTCACCAACTTCAAATATCTAGGTTCTGAAATAAATTACTTATAAATAACATAACTCCAGAGATCCGCAACCGAATTACTGGTGCTAACAGATGTTTCTTCGGACTCAAAAAATACCTCAAATCGAGTTTCCTTAAAAGAGGAACCAAATTACTTATCTAGAAAAGCCTGATAAGACCCATACTCACATATTCTGCCGAAATATGGACAATGACTGAGAACGATAAACAAACATTAGCAATTTTCGAGAGAAAAAGTTTGAGAAGTATATTTGGTGGAATCAAGGAAGGAAATTTGGGGAGAAAAAGAACTCAGAAATATACAAATGCTTTAATGAACCAGACGTACTCAAGTACATAGCAATCCAACGAATAAAATGGGCAGGACATGTAGTTCGAATGGAAGACAGCAGGACTACAAAAAAGATCTTCCTCGCTAAGCCCATAGCTACTCGTGTAGAGGCAGACCCAAACTCAGGTGGCCAAGAACAGGTCGGCCTGGGAAGGACTTTTAAGGAAGACCAGGGCCCATCCTGGGTTGTCGCGCCACTGAAGAAGAAGAATTGAAAGTAAAAAACGTTTTTAATCAATTAACTAGGAATATGTTTACGATCTATTGGGAACTACAACAAGGTAACTAAAAACTTTATAATGATCTAATAACAGAGAAAGGTACATACTTTTTACTTTTAATTATCAAATATATAAATTATAGGGTAAGGAAAGTAAAGGTTAAATATCCGAAATGGAGATTATGTGTTTTCTACACGTTTTGGAGGGTGCTGATTCCGAAATAGTGTTTTTCGAACAATGGTCAGGTTGGCAGTTGGTTTCGGTCTTTTATTATCGGATTAAAGAGGCGTCTCTTTTGTTGTCCCCCCGTGCTTTCGTATTTGCAATGGAGTTTTCTTTGGACACTAGCGCCACCCACAGAAAACGTGTAACTTCAAGGGGAAAAAATTCAAACGGAAAAACGTCCTATAGAAAAATGGTAGCGTCGTCTGTAAATGATTTACGAAGCTACTATTTTCTAGATTTAAAATAATTGTCACGTAGTCGTGTCTTTTGATTTTACAGTCCAGTCTCCGATACCTCTCTCCCTTCACCCCTATAAAGTTCCAAATTTCAAGACGTTTTCTGTAGGGAGCGCTTTGGTCGGTTCTCCAAAACCGGTTAGTGACTCTTGCAGGAATTTCGCTACACACTTGAGCTAGAATAGATGGTCACGAACCACCAGTTGATAAACGCTGGTCTATATGAAACCACTCTACAGCTCAAACTAAAAGAGCTACGCGCTTTAAATTCGGTACACGAGTTACCAGTACCTAGTAAGACGTTATATGATTTTTGAGATACGCAAATGGTAGCTGTCGTAGAACTTTTTAGGCTTGAAAGTTATTGAAATTTCCTTATATAAGTAATTGAAAGTCTTGTAGTGTTACACATCCCTAGTTTTTGATTATCTTGTACCTGAGAATAAGATAGTTTAATCTGAAGCAATTGTTATCTTGATAATTTTTTTTCTCGCAATTATAGTAGGACTCCAATTATCCGAAGCAATTGGGACCTAACCTCATTCGGATAGTTAGAAATTTTTATAATTGGAGTTAATCGGAATTTTTTTAAAAATCAATTACTCAATGTATTAGTTACAGTTCGTATAAAATGTTCGTCTTATAAACGTTTATACCCGCCTACCCGTTATTGTTCGTCTCTGTTCGATGTCATGCCTAGTACTTTTTTTGGTCGGTACAAAAAGATTACTAGATATGAAATCCAACAAAGACGAACTGAAACAGGTAGGCCGGGTAGAATATTTTCTGATATTGGGATGATCACCACCGCGCTTCGGATAATTGGAATTCTAATGCATACTTTTTCTTTTGCAGTAGACGGTTCTCTATGCCCGCAGTAACTGTTCTCTGTGGATCACCAGACAGAAGCATAGAAAAGAACCAGTATTTAGAATTAACCATCAACGAATGCTAAGCAGAAAGCTCGTCTTAGGCCATGTTATGTAAAAGACAATCATGAACAAAAACTATTTATTTCCCAACATGTGCTGCCTTCATGAATTTTTATCCAAGTAGTAACGTGTCTGTGACCGTTTCCACGATTGAACAATAAGTTATTAAATAACGTGGGGGGTGCGGTCTGGTTTTAGATGTATGTCAAGCTTCTTATGAAGTACTTAATAAAGAATTTTAATTCTATGTTATAGTATTTTTGTGTTTACTTAACCTTTGCTTGCTATAGTGCTCATTTTTTAATGCAATTTCGTTCTGAATTTATACCTCAACTTTAGCAAGATACACGCTAAAATTATCTAAAGCTCCGGACCTTATTGCCAATTTAGGACTAAAGAGAGGAAGTTCAATTTCATTTGGGTACTAGATATCTAGCCTCTTAAGATCTCAGCAAAATCCTACACGTAAATTCATCTAAACATACTTTTCATGCAAATATATACTAAAAATGTTTTGCAAAGTAATTTTTAAAAATAGTTACTGAGAAACGCGCCTTAAGCTCTAAAATGCATATTTTTTGTGCTATAAATGCAAAAAACGCCGTATCACTTATTTGTAGTTAACAGTTCATTTTAACATTGTTTTTAATGCGAAAAATGCCTTTGAAATTGACTACTAAAAAAACTTTGAAAAGTTTAAAGAACTCTAATATAATAGTGACCCTCGTTCAACTTCATTTTTTTTAGAAATAAATGACTGATACCTGTAATCAAAGGATGAAAACTGATTTTCGGATCTTCTATCGGACCAGGTCAATTTCTAAACTAATTAACATCTGTCTGTGGGGAGGTTTTAAAATAGGTCCCCGAATGGGGACCCCAGGTCGCAAGAGGATTTACAAACACGTTATTCAACCTTTGAAGGCAATTTAAAAGGTCCAGTAAAAAGACCATTCTTTATAAAATTCGGCAAATATGTAAATTTTTTCGTTACACCTAATAAAATATATATATTTCTGTTTTAAGCGCAATCTTTTTTTTAACTTTTATTTAGAACAAAATACAATAAGAAATTCTTTTTACAGTGCTTGTTTCAACCTATAAATTTTTGTTGTTCACAATTTAAATGTATTTTTTGTCTAACATTAATAAAAAACTTCCTGCAGTTGCAGGCAAAGGTTATGTTGCCCAGATATATATTAGTCGAACAATGGCGTGTCTGTTTTTTTTTATGTTGACGGCGCGATTCAAAAAACTGTATCGTCGGTCAAGTGACAAAACCGCGAATGTGCAAATTCTAGGGGAAATCGCCTAGGATTGGCGACTTTTGAAAAAGGTGGACTTATCGGTAGTATCTAATTTTCCATTTCTGGTGATTTGCACATTCGTGGTTTTATCATTTGACCGACGACATAATATTCAGATTCTATTTTCCCATTCTTGGACTTTTGACTCTCCTCTGAATCTTCTAATCCCATTGATGCTTCTTCTCGTTGCTGTTGTGAGGCTGGAGAGTATTCTTGCACTGTAAAAAAAAACCTGTTAATTTTACACATAAATGCCATATGTTTGCAGAAAAATTGTTTTCTTTTAAGTTTTTTTCTTGTACAAATAAACTGTTTTAGTAAAAACAGTTATTTTCTGTTTTTAATGGCGTGAAGTGTATTTGTATTAGACTGCAATTGAAGTGGCATTTCATCTGTTGGTGAGATTTCTGCGTGCCGAACTAGCTTAATTAGGGGAGCGTTGCACTGGAGATCTAAAGGTCAATGGTTCGAATCCGGGATAGGAACTTTATTTATCCTCGTTAGTATATCTTTTTGCCACTGGCGGGAGGTAAAGTTTCTTTTTTTCTTTATGATTTGTCTGACACAAAACAGATTGCGTTAAAATTACAAATTATTCGTATAAAATATACAGATTGGCTAGCTGTACATTTTTACGGTATATTTCTAGCACACCAGCTAACAGTTTTTTCTGTTAAAATAATTTTTTTTTCGTAATTTGGTAATTTAATCATTTCCGGCTGTCTATTTCTAACCTGCTTAACGCAGCTAATTACGCCTCCTAATTTAGAACCCTGGTCAAGTAACGAAGTCGACACCTGAGCGGGCAGATAACAGAACTTCGAGCGACATCTTACGCTAATGCCATTGGGACTTTCGACTCCCCAAATTCAACGAACATGTCTATCACAGAATAATCGGGGATTTTAGTTGGATTTTGTCTGCATGTATCCGTTTATAAGAAAGCAATGACCTGGGCTGATAGCTTTGCTAATTATCCTATACCAACTGGACTACCAAGCCCACCATAGTGGATATTAAAGTGGACCATATCGTGTATCCGACTAAGCCTCGGTGATTTGTTTTCTCCCGTGGGAATTGTATCGAGTAATCAACAAGGGTTTAAAATTCGTTTAAAGGGAGTCAGATGGTTCTATATCGCCCATGTTAATTTACCTAACTTAAGGAACATTTTTCTCAGGAACTCTATGAGGAACTATTGGGGAACTTTGGAAGAAAAAAAACAAATCTGTGCCATGTTTTTGTGCTGACGAGAACTATATCGACATTATTGACAAACTTGGACTTTACCACTTTTACCAGTCACTTCACTTGTACATTCGTATAAATGAATTAAAAATTTACGATCTTAGAGTCAATTTTTAAAGTTTGGCGACAAATAAAAAGGTTGAAAAATAAACGATTAACTAAAGGGATACTTTATGACATAATAAAAAACATAAAAGAAACTCAGTGGAGCAACTGCCCATACTGCCAAGACCTGCTGTGTCCATTTCATCGCACAAGACCAGGGCTAACTTATAGCTGCTAACAACGGTACCTGCCACTGAACCTCTACTAGAGCGTTATACATACTTACCGCTCAGAATTAAGAACTAGATGGCGATGCTTGGTGCGAAATAAAGTGAACCGTCAGAAAGTCGCCAAGTAACCCAAGCAAGCCCAAAAAAACCGCTCACCCAACGTAGTTCAATGCAAAACCCATAATTTTATTACCCATTCATTTTACCTCTTTATTTTTTACACACGATGGTAGTTATTTCCTTCACAAGTAAGAAAAATACGTTGCAATTATAGTTTTTAATTAGGGAGTCAGAAATCGCCAAGTCGATGCCTATGCAAACTGTACTATAGAATAGCGCCACCGAGAGCGTTTGTTTAGGCCTACTACACATCGATCTATGGCTTCAGTTGGCGAACCGGTTTCTGTATTGGTTTTTTCTCGGCAGCATCGCGATCTTCTTAACTCTCTGGAGCCTCTACTACAATTAAACCTACCACTCAGTCACTGAGCCTCTAATGTTACCTACCACTATTCTGGTTGATGAGATTCTTCCTTTTCATAAACTTTTCAGTGTCTACTTTACGTTTATATGTTGCAATTATCGCAGCAGCTCCACAGCAGCCCATGAATGCCAAATCCACAATGAATTCTAGAGTTCCTGCTGACATGAGACTGATAGGCGAGGCTAAAGATTTGGTACTGCAGGGATAGTTTCGCAGGCAATTCTGATAGATGTCGATACCCAATATGATCAGAATTAAGACACCCGACGCCAACGCCATAATCAAGCTTAAGATTCTTATATAGTACCGCATGCATTTAACGGAAATTCCTTTCATCGTGATAGCTATTTTGTTGCTCTTTTCCCGATCAGAAATAAATTATTCGTTTATTTCAAAATGAAAATGGTGTTGCCATATCGATTTAATTACAAACATAGGTCATTTAAGTTTATTCTGTTCGTCTCGCGATGTGAATTATTAAAAGTGAATATTAAAACAAGTAGGTTTGTTACAGAATCTGTCACTTAAACCGCTTCCACACAACATTTGTGCTCAACAGGAAACAAACTATGTATACACCCCAGAAAGAAATTCGGCAAACAGAGCGTTTAGCTAATTGTAATTAAACATTTAAACGATAAAATTAATTATTTTCATTAATCTTCTTTCTCAGATTTAATAATTAGACTTTATCGTTTGCTTAATTTGTTTGAAGTTCGAAGAATAATAATGTAATCTTTTTTAATAAATATCTTTGTGTCGTCACAATTTACCATTTACATTTCTTTCAAAAATTCAGTCATTTATCGTTTGTTAAATTAATTTACAATTCGAAAAATATATAATTAGTGCAATTGATGCTTTAAAAATAAAAGCAAAACTTTGCATATTTTTTATGCCAAGTTAGAATTCTCTATGCATCTTTCTTCATACATATATAATAAACCATCAAAAGAACTCTATTGTGATATTACAACAATCCAAACTGAATTATAACACATAAATAAATATTTTTATTTTTATTTCAAATAAAGTTTCTCGTACGTTTAACGAAATGGCAACAGTGAAAATATTGAATAAAAATGGAATTTGCATGTTATTTCAATGTAGATTAAATTTTTAGTTATTCAAATTTTAAAAAAACTTCTAATTTAAATTTTTTAATGAAATTTGGAATGTAGCCTAATCTGATTTTTTGCTTCAAAATGACGTATCCCACTTGTCTGTGCGACTTGTGGATGGCAACAGTGAAAATATGAATAAAAATGGAATTTGCACATGTTATTTCAATGTAGATAAAAAATTTAGTTATTTAAATTTTAAATAAACTTCTAATTTAAATTTTTTAATGAAATTTGGAATGTAGCCTAATCTGATTTTTGCTTCAAAATGACGTATTCCACTTGTCCGTGGGACTTGTGGTTCTTTTTGTGAAAGTGGGTGACGGACAGACGGACTGAACGATTATAAAACCTTCCACTTTTTACGTTATAAACGTAGTGTGAAAGCTAAAAATATGTGCTTAGGATAATTTCATAAAAAGCATGCAAGTATTGCACAGATTTGAAGGGTCTAATGAACAAGTTGCATGAAACGCGAAATTCATAATATGTGTTTTTCTGGTACATTAGAAGCTGCAGATTCCGAATGTAAGGTTAAATATTCACAAATATGTTTAATTTCAACAAAAATGCATTTGAAATTTGCCGAAAATGTACGTCACTGAAAACAACTCTGACGTCAACTGTTATGTTTTTGGCGATGTTTCGATCTATGCTGTAATACACTTTATAAAATAGTAAACCTTACAATTTCTGCGAAACCTCATTAAAAGAAGAAGACAATATTATTTGTAACCAGTTCATATCAAGGAAGTTAAACAGCTTGTTCCAAGTTTGGTTGTTAGTTAAAATACACACACTAGAGCGCGTATGAGCTATTGCAGAACTATTGACTGTTGGATCTGATCGGAATAGTCGAGTGAAATCGTTCAACGTTTGAAGAAATTAACTGGAATGAACACGACATGTTTCTGTAAAATAGCATAACCTTTTTAAGAGTTTGATAAGGATGAAAGCACTTTTCACAGTTTCAAAATCGATACAGTTAAACGTGACACGAAATAACATGCCAAGCACAAAAAAAAAAGCCAACCGTGACGTCATCTGTTATGCTACGAGAGGTTTAATAGGAGTGACGTATCATTAACTTTAAAAATGAATTTCAAAATAAATAATCTTTAAAACCAGAAATACTTAAGTTTTAGAGGTTTCTTAATATGCTTAATCGAATAAATATGTTTGTGGAAAACGCTGTAATTGTCCATTGAAAAACTCATTCATCAAAATATAACTAAGGGGTCAGGCCATGCTATGTTGGGCCAAAACAAACTGATAATTTAAACCAGTTTTTGGAAATAAAGTAAAACATCATGTTCCTGGTTTGGTTGTTTAGTTTATAATCGAACAAGAGTGCGTCATAGACATAGATATCATAGTTAAAGTATTAGATTGGCTGATCACGTGACCTTCAATGCTAACGACGGGACGCGCATGGAGGCATTTTAAGGGGGCAAAATGGCCAGTGTGTTGCCACCACTTTAAGGAGAAATTGCTACGGCATCATCGGAAAAATACCATTTAATTCTGAAATTACCCAAAAAAATACTAAAAAAGCATCTTATAGTTATGAGAACTTCATAGGTTATGATAAACTGAAAAGTTTATAGGTTATGGGCGATAGCATGCTCACAGTGGATTTCCACTTCAAGTGGAGCCACCCCAAAAAGGTTGGCAAAACTCCTCAATTCGCTTGAAGACCCAAGCTTCGACATGGTGATGGCTAGTCGTTTACCGGTGGAAAGGAGCTCCCGGACCACTCTTCGGTGTTGCACTTGGAAGCCATCATGTCAAATGTTGACCTGAAAAAACAAATATTTAGTTTGCATGCTAATGGTTTTTTTACTGTTACCAAATTTAACTATATGCTTCCCTATATGGTTTCACTTAATTTATTCTTACAACATTCTGTTGGAAATGTGGGAGTTTTTTTAGTCTTCCAAACAAACATTTATTTCCTATTTTTCCATTTTTCAATTTCATTATTTCAATTATTATTTTTTATTTTCAAACGTAAAATATTTATTTCCTACAAATTTGTATGAAATTTTTTTTAATATAACACAGTGCTCCTTTCTTCTCTACCTTATTCTAAAATCTGTAATGTCAAGGGGGAGGGAATCTTTTTACATTACATAATATCGACAATATTGGCCAATATATATATTTTTAAATATTGACCGACAATACTGTTCTACCTAGAAAAACTATTAGCAGATGATGCCAAAGGCAAGACATTTTGTAATAGCTATTGAATCTGTATTACAAATTTTCATTTCCAGTATGTTTTTAGTTTAGTTTAAATTATCGTCGCAATAGAGCTACACGAGGACTATTGGAGATGGGCGTATTTATTTTCATTAAAATAATTGTTAATTATAATCGTTTTTTTTATTAAAATGATTTTCTAATAAATAATTTTTAACTTCACCGAAGCTAATTCAAATTTTTAATTGAATTTACGACGCAATCGACAAAGTGAAATAATTATACAAATTATTTGCATTTATGTTGTTATATAAAAATCGCAACCAGTTCATATAAAACTTGTTTTAAATATTTGAAAACAATTAAAATTTAATGAAAACAGAACTAAAAACAGCTATTCCTGGATTTATACAGGGTGTTTCAAAATTGACCGGAAATGGAAAGGATGCAATTCCGAAATATTTACCCGGCCCCCGCCAATAAAAAACTGCTAAATAATTGGCCGCACTTTCGGTCGTGCATGAGCACTTGAGCTACACAAGAATGTAGTACTTTTAGTTTGGTTTGTTTGAATTTACATCTGGTTAAAATTACAGGTTCAACAAGTTTTCAACACATATCTTTTTTAGGAGGCTGTTCATTTCGATATGTTGCATTATTGTTACAAAACTTGATGTTGACCATCAGTCGATACGTAACAATTATTGTATTATTGCTCAAATTTGAAACACACCAAATCATTTAAATTGAAATCCAAACACAAAAATTCCATTTTAGTACTTACTAATCATTTTTAGTAGTTATAGAAACTGTGATGTAACAGAATCTGCAACTGTAAAATTACTAGGCGATATGTCAATTCAACCAAACCAAACTCAAAACGAATGCACCACTTCGTCAACGCATTCTTGTGCTGCCCTAGTTCAAGGGTGCAACCACAACCAAAATGCTTGATCAATTGGCTGTATACTAGTTTTTGGAGGGGATGGGTAGATATTTCGGAATTGCATCCTTTCCATTTCCGGCCAATTTTGAAACACCCTGTATTTAGCATTCAGACGAAAACAGTAAAAAAAAAGCGCTGAAGTTAACTGCAAACCTACTATCTTATCTTCATATACTTTTGTTTTGTGGTTTAAACAATAAAAAATAAATATTAAAAAAAAACATTTGACATAAACACCTTAGCATGTAACCATCCAAAATATATTTTTTAATTTTTATATAACTCAAGCTCTTTATTACCCCGGTTTCCATGTAAACACCTTATTTTACGGAGTTGGGGGTTGATTGCGGAGTTTGGGTTAGAAATCCTGCTCGACCACTTTTTCCCGTAATGGAGGATTTGGCATTCCATGGATTTGTTGAGGCTCCTTTTAGGACGGTTAAAAATCTGACTCCATGAGTTTGAAATGAATAATGCCAGCTTAAACAAAACAACTGAATTTAATTTATCATTAATAGTTACAAGGACAAGTTACAATTAAGTGGTAAAACACGAAACATGTTCGCGAAGACAAGACAACGAGTTCATGCGAGCAAAGGGGCGAGAGCGTCTGCTCTCGTGAATGTCCGAGAAGTCTCTGCTCTGCGGTAGAACAGTCTGGAAAGTTCATACTCCCGTGGGTCGTTCCAAGGAGGGAAAACAGTTGAGATGTATCTCTACTTCTTTTAAGACGGTGCGTAGTGTCTGGCGGGTATCGAGGCGGTGACAGTGACGTGTCGCCAACCGCTGCACACTCCCCCCGCAGTGTAACGTTATTCGAATGTGACATAACGCCGAGGGAGTGTGATGACACGACCAGCACGGGTTGTCTTTAGAGCTGGCGCGAGAACTCCAGGGGGCCTCCTAGATGATCCCGCTGTCGAAAACGATGCTGCTGGTGACGAGTGTTCAGATGATGACTGCGCTCGTGCTGAGGGTGTTGGCCGCGCTGAGCCAACAGGGGTTGTCGTCCGCTCGGAGTCGGTCGAGGCGTGCTGTCTGCTCAGAACCGGTGCTGATGATTGCGAGCGCACCTCCGGAGAGAGGGTACTTGGCTGTATTCCCTGATCCAGGTCGACTGCTGTTGAAGGATTGATGGGTGGTGAGTCTGCAACGACGAACGCTGGCTTCAATCTGTCGATCGATATGGTGCGCCGCTCGCCTTTTATCTCCAAGTCGAAGGTCTTCTCCTTCTTCTCCAGGACTGGATACGGTCCGTCGTATGGTGCTTGGAGTGGCTTGCGCACGGCGTCGTGCCGCACAAAGGCGTGGGTGCAGGTCCGCATCTGAGGGTGGACGAACGTCGCTCTCCTTCCGTGGCTCGACGTTGGCACGGGGCGAATGCTGCCGAAGTGGGACTTGAGCTCCTCCACGAGCTGCTGGGGAGTGGCCTCGGTAGGTGTGGGGTCGAAGAATACTCCCGGCAAGCGGATCGTCTGCCCGTATACCAGCTCGGATGAGGTGGCACGTAGATCCTCCTTGAAGGCGGTCCGGAACCCGAGTAGCAGAGTGGGAAGGGCAGCTGCCCATTCGCTCGTGTCGTAGGCCTTCAGCGTCGCCTTCATGGGTCGGTGGAATTCCTCGATGAGTCCGTTCGACTGTGGGTGGTACGGGCTCGTCCTCAGCTTCTTGATTCCCAGGAGTTGCGAGAGGGCACGGAAAAGAGCACTCTCGAACTGGCGCCCTTGATCTGTCGTTAAACGTTCCGGGCACCCGAAACGTGAAATCCAGGTGGCGTAAAACTGCTTCGCCACTGTCTCGGCCCGAATGTCTGGTATCGCTACTGCCTCCGGCCACCTCGTGAACCTGTCTATCATCGTCAAACAATAATAATTATTTTGTGAAGGGGTAGAGGACCTACTATGTCGATATGTACATGCGAAAACCTTTCTGTCTGGTCCACGAATTTTCCCAAAGGGGTTTTATTGTGCCTCGCAATTTTTGACTTTTGACACGGGATGCAACATTTTGCCCAATTAGTGCAGTCTTTTCCGATCGACGGCCACACAAACCGCGTCCTGACGAGTTTCGAGGTGCTTCGAGCCCCTGAGTGAGACACGTTGTGTAGCGTTGCGAAAACGTGCTCGCGAAACTGTTTGGGAATGTACGGTCTGGCTGTGCCAGTTGAAAGATCGCAAAATATTGCCTTTTTGCAGTCCGGGAGATTTATTTTCTTAAAATGGAAAATGTTTGAGTTACTGAGTAGGCTTTGCAATTCGGGGTCATTTGTTGAGCTTGTGCGATTTGTTCGTAGTCAATTGGACTTGGCATTGAGATGGAACTAATGCGTGAAAGCGCGTCTGCTACGATGTTTTCGGAGCCTTTGATATAGTGAATATCAGTCGTAAATTGAGAAATAAAGTCCAATTGCCTAGCTTGTCTAGGTGAGCACTTATCGGAGCGTTGCCGAAAAGCGTAGGTCAAGGGCTTGTGGTCTGTGTAAGGGTGAATTGCCGAGCTTCTAGCATGTGCCTGAAATGCTTGATTGAGGCGTAGGCAGCTAACAATTCTCTATCGTAGGCGCTGTAGTTTTTTTCTGCGGGAGAAAGTTTTCGGGAGAAAAACGAGAGTGGTTGTAGTTCGTCTTCTACAACTTGCATTAGTGCTCCGCCAATGGAAAAGTCTGACGCATCTACTTGCAATGATAAGTTAGCGTCTGGTTTAGGGTGTGCCAAGAGGACAGCGTTTGCTATTAACTCTTTGCATTTTGGAAATCGGCTTCCGCGTTGTCTGACCAGTCGATCTTGGTCTTGTCGTTTTTCTTTGCACCTTTGAGATATGAAGTTAAATGCACTTGGTGTTGCGCGATATTTGGTAAGAAACGCCGAAAAAAATTTAGAAATCCCAAAAATTGTTGAATTTCCCGAACAGTTTTCGGTTGCGGATAATTTTGAATTGGGTCGATTTTATCCGGAAGTGGTTTATATATAGTACCGTTTTTAGTTATGAGGTGCCCAAGGAAAGGTATTTCGGATGCCCCGAAGATACATTTTGCCATGTTGACCGTTAAGCCGTAAGAGTTGAGTCTTTCCAGCACGTGTCGTAGATGAACCTTATGTTCCTCTTCCGAACTACTGAAGATTAAAATATCGTCAAGATAGACATAGCAGAAATCTAGATTCCCGAGAATTTCGTTCATAAAACGCTGGAACGTCTGCGCGGCACCACACAGACCAAAGTTCAAAAAGGGGAATTCGAATAAACCAAACGGTGTGCATATTGCGGTTTTTTGTATGTGGTCAGGGTGTACAGGAATATGGAAATAAGCACGCACAATATCAAGCTTGAGAAAATGTTTTTGCCGTGCAGAGCGTTCGAAAAATCCTGTATATGCGGAATGGGGTAGCGATCGGGCACGGTGCAGGCGTTTAAGCGCTTGTAATCCCCAACCGGGCGAATGCTGCCTGAGCTTTTGGAAACGACGTGGAGTGGTGAGGACCACGGAGATTTCGAGGGCCTGCATATACCCTGTTTGACCATAAATTCAAATTCCTTTTTTACCTCATCCTGTAGCTTTGGGTTTAGTCGCCTTGGTTTGCTATGAATTGGAGGTCCGGTTGTTTCTATGTAATGGATGGTGCTGTGTTTTACAGCCCCTAATCCAGAATTTAGTTTTAATAAATCAGGAAATTCTCTTAAGATTTGGTGATAAGGCGTGTCGTTTGAGGTGTTTTCAGAGATGAGCTTTACGGATGCGTGGCTAGCCTGTTGTGACAACACCCCAGGTTGGGTAAGTTTAGTTAGGTTATCTATTAGCCGGCGCCGTTTGAGGTCTATTAGTAAGTCGTAGTGCCTTAGAAAATCGGCTCCTAATATAGGGACTGGAATATTTGCTATTAAAAACTTCCAAGTGAAGTCGCGCCTTAACCCTAAGTTGACCTGTAGTAGTTTTGTCCCATACGTAAATATTTGCGAGTTATTTGCAGCAAACAGCTGTAGCGGATCCGGTTTTAACTTTCGGGCATTATTGGGGACGGGGACACAAGAGACGTCCGACCCAGAGTCTACGAGGAACTTGAGGTGTGAGTTTTTGTCGTAGATGAAGAGCCGTGTAGGTTGAGCGACTGCTGCCGTTGTTTTGGCCGCAGCCGCTACCGCGAGTTTTCCGAATCGCTTACGAAAGACGGGTTGTTTGCTAAAAACGAGCATGGCTCTCTGCAGTTACGCGCTTTGTTGCCGAACCTAGCGTGGTAGAAACAGAATTCTCTATTCCTTGACCGTGATCTCCCACGTGAATTGGAACGCTGTCTGTAATGCGGACGTGAACGATCCCTTTCGAAAGTGAGACGCTCGAGCTTTTGGCCCATCATGGCTATCTCGTTGCGAAGGGCTTCTATTTCACTACCCGGTGCCTGCGCCACGTATGATGCGGCATGCGCTGTTGCATGAGCTGTTTTATATGGTGCGGCATGCGCTGTTGCATATGGTGCGGCATGCGCGGCGGAGTTTTCTTGCCTAACAGCGTATACGCTAGATGTTGAGCGAACTTCGCCTATTTTGTCTGCCATCTGGGCTAATTTGTCGATGTCCTCCGTACTAATCGAAAGTATGGCCTGCATCTCGGCGGGTAGGCGTTGCAACCACAACGTTTTTAGGAAGTCCTCCTTTAAGTTGCCTCCCGTTGTTTTCATTTTTCGTAACAACTGCGATGGCTTATCGGTGCCTAATTGTAATTCTGAAATTAAGCGCCTGACCCTTTCGTTTTCCGTGTCCGAAAACTCAGCGATGAGACGGTTTTTTAAAGTTTGATACTTTTCGGTCTCGGGTGGGCTTAATAGAATATCCGAAACGTTGTTAAGGGTTTCCGGATCGATTGCAGTAATGAGATAGTTATACATAGTTACGTCGTTTGTCACTCTTGCAAGTGCAAAATTGCTTTCGACTTGTATAAACCATAGTTTTATGTTAGATTTCCATAACGGTGGTATTTTTACGGCCACATGGGCGACTTGTGAAACTTCCTCATTTGGCTTAGTGCCGTTCTGAGAATCGTCGTTACTCATCGCGAATTTTAGGCAATCTGAAGAGGGCAACTACATGAAAAAATTGACAGTGGGGAATTGGACCAGAACAGTAAGAAAAGTTTTCACATACCTTGGTGGAAATCTCCCTGCGATGCGAATCCACGTGGGTATACACACGTTTTTGTTTCAAAAAATAAAATGGGGAAAATAAGATTTAAGAAATCCTTATTGCTATATTGCAGTGCGTTTTTCGCATTGTCAATTTTTTCGATATTTTTGCTGGGCTTCGCATAATTTTGAAGATGCAGTTGGATAGGTTCGTTCGCACGTCCGGGGTCGCCAATGTTGGGGCTCCTTTTAGGACGGTTAAAAATCTGACTCCATGAGTTTGAAATGAATAATGCCAGCTTAAACAAAACAACTGAATTTAATTAATCATTAATAGTTACAAGGACAAGTTACAATTAAGTGGTAAAACACGAAACATGTTCGCGAAGACAAGACAACGAGTTCATGCGAGCAAAGGGGCGAGAGCGTCTGCTCTCGTGAATGTCCGAGAAGTCTCTGCTCTGCGGTAGAACAGTCTGGAAAGTTCATACTCCCGTGGGTCGTTCCAAGGAGGGAAAACAGTTGAGATGTATCTCTACTTCTTTTAAGACGGTGCGTAGTGTCTGGCGGGTATCGAGGCGGTGACAGTGACGTGTCGCCAACCGCTGCAGATTCGATGGCATGTAAACGCGCCTATACTCATTCATATTCCGGATTATGCTATAGGGTACTTGACTAAATTTTTTTTATTGGCTTAAAATATTCTTATGCCAAAAATATTAGACCTGTATTTTTTCTTTTTTTCAAATACCCCATAAAAAGGCAAAAAAAATGAATTTTAAAATTAGGACGAAAAATCACTCCCGAAAACGCTTCCTGTCTGTCACGTGGTATCTGTGATGTCACTAGTGACTATAAACAAACTTTGAAACACCACATTGGAATCGATTTAAGGCAAATTTGAAATATCCGCTTCTGTAAAAAGACTTACATTATCTCAATATTTATTATTTCTAGAGTAAATTAGATTAAATCAAGTTTAATCAGAAAACAAAAAACATCACGCCGGTTTGTTTATAGTTACTAGTGACGTCAGCCAAACCAACGAGCTTATAATAGAGCCAAACCGTTGTGTTTGTGATCACGTGATGATCACGTGAAAAAAATGCCTTTTTAAAATGATTTTTTTAATGATTTAAAGATTTATTTCGCAAAAAATTTATATGCCATAGAGGTTATGACAGTTAGTCATCTTTTAACTGCAACCGTCTACCTAGTTTGTTTTGTTTCGGATTTTTTTTTGTATCGAAATGTGCTTTTTGATTTAATATTTTCTTTATTTTTAAATAATCTTTTTGCGAAATGTTTTCTCCTTTTGCTAAAACAACTATGTCTGGGCGAAGAGTGCACAACCCTAATAAACTCAGTCCGTATTTATCGACATCCCTACGAAGATCATTGACTCCCAGGTAAACTTTTCGATGTGTTATTTTACCGGCGGTTCTTTTAAATTTTACATAAACTTAAATTTTACTAATTGCATCCGTACAGAAACCGAAGGATAATTAAGAAATTCAGTATTAGAGGTACTTTTTGATGCAAACTTGGGTAGAGATTTACTGTACGGTCCCCCTTGGCGAACTTTCCTAAATCGCGCCAAAAGTTCGTATTTTGGCGACTTTTTTTAAAAACCACGATTCAAAGAAACCGATACGATCCGGAAAACGTCATCGGTGCGAAGTCATAGGATTCGAATCTTAAGTCGAAGTCAGACAGGTTGCCAGAAAAAATTATTTATCGCAAAATCCGAAAAAATCGCGCCAAGGGGGACCGTACAGTAAATCTGATCCCAAACTTGTATTGTTTTTAAAGAAAAATAGCTATTCTGCAAATAAATCACAGTTGAAGTGTTATTACCGACATGGTATAAAGAAATAGTTATTCATGTATATAAAACTAAGATAAATATGTTTATGTGTCTGATAGAATTATATTGTCGCCCTCCAAGATTTGCGTAGCCGGCAAAAGGAACGGAATTGATATACTGGCCCGTCTGGATTTGCGTTACTTTGCCAAGCAACGAAACTGCCCAATTGTGGTAAACATTCCACTTAATATTTCATACAATTTAATAGGTATAGCAACCTCATGTTAAATTTTCAAGCTCGCCAAATCGAGACCGGACATTACATTATAGCTGTATGGCTGGCATACATGGTTGTAGGAAAGTTACTTGGATCAGATTTACTGTACCCTTGGCGCGATTTTTTTAGATTTGGCGAAAAATAATTTTGTCTGGCAACCTGTATGACTTCGGCTGACGATTAGAATTCTATGACTTCGCACCGATGACGTTTTCTGGCAACCCTATCGGACCGTTGGTTGAGTTTTCATAAGAAATATTCCCATACGATCTTTTATTTGAATCGTGTTTTTTTTTAAAGTCGCCAAAATACGGACTTTTGGCGTGATAATGGAAAGTTCGCCAAGGGGGACCGTACAATAAATCTCTACCAAAGTACTCTTCAAATAGTATTATCCTCTTGCGACCTGGCGTCCCCATTTGGGGACATTTTTTAAAACCTTTCCACAAACAGTTAACGTGTTAATTAGTTCCGAAATCGACCTGGTCCAATAGAAGATCCAAATATCAGTTTTCAGCCTTTGATTACAGGTACCAGTCATTTATTTCTATAAAAAAATGAAGTTGAACGAGGGTCAATACGATGTTAGAGTTCTCAAAAAAATATGTTAAATTAAGCTGTTAACTACAAATAAGTGATACGGCTTTTCTTTTTGCATTTATAGCACAAAAAATGTGTATTTTTAGAGCTTAAGGCGTTTCTCTCTCTCAGGAACTATTAAACATAATTTTTAAAAAAAAATTCTTTGAAAAACATACTTTTTAGCATTTGTACGAAAAGTACGTTTCGATTAAGAATATATGTGTAGGATTTTGCTCGGGTCTTAAGAGATTATGCATGGTTGGACTTCTTGCTGATAGAATGGCTTTAGGAGACTGTCCATCATAATTGAAGAGTACAGGGGAAGAACCGCTTTATTTATTAGGAGTCGTACCTTAAGTGTCTGCTTGTGGCGGACATTGGCGGCAGAAAACCGGTTTCTCTTCTTTCTTCTTCGCTTGGTCCAAGCGTCGAAATCGTGTATCGCGGGAATCTCGCCAATCTCGGTAGGTAGAAAAGTTGTGGTTTAGGAGTGACTTTTCAATTAATTTGCGAATCTTAAAATTTCTCTTAATTATTTTAGAAAAATTCGTGATTTTCAATCAATCATACTTTATTTTTAAAGCTTAATATGATGATGAACACAGTACAGTCTTTTGAATAAAACGCGGTACTGAATTTCAGGGTTGCAGTGAGAGAAGATGCACAAGAAAGTGAGAAACTGGTTTCCTTACACCAGTTTAGGCGATTACTCGCTATCATCGCCAAAGATGCCTGATGAGGAAAGTTTTCAACGAAATTAAGCGGTTTTTCCCCTGTACTCTTCAATTTTGTGCTTTCTACCGGTATTTTAAATAGAACGATTCTCAAACCCCAGCTTAACTTTATCCTGTATCAGGGTTTGAAAAACTCGTTGTTTTTTTTAAAGCCCAGCCTGGGTGGGGTTTCATTTGGGCTTTTTTGGGTTTTATTGTTTTCTTTTTAAATTCAACCTTATAATATCACTGTTTTGGTTTAAATTTTAAGTATTATTTTAAGAAGAGAACAATTTCAGTCAAGAGAAAAACTCATTCTAAATTAATATTTTTTTAAAAATTAAAATGAATTTTAATTAAAAAAAATCAATTTTCAACCTTGATTTACGCTCTTTTTTAGGATCTTAATAATATGGAATAGAGTGAGTTTGCATGATAATTTTTTTTTAATTAATAAAAGACAAGTAGGTTTGTAACAGAATCTGTCACTCAGCCCGCTTCCACACAAAATTTGAGTTCGACAGGAAAAATGTCGCCAAACACAATATTAATTCTACTATAAACCTTTAAACGCTAAATTTGACTAGTTTCATTTATTTTATTTTGAAAATTCAATAATTATTATCGTTTGCAAAAATTAATTTATATTTCAAAGAATAAATATGTAGTATTCTTCTCTTTTAAATAGAATCAAAACATTTCATATAAAAATAAATAAAAGCGAAACTTTGCAAATTTTTTTAGGCAAATTTAGAATTCTCTATGCATCTTTCTTCATACATATATAATGAACAATCAAACTAACTCTATTGTGATATTACAACAATCCAAACTGAATTATATCACATAAATAAATATTCTTTCAAAAATTTTATTTTTATTTTAAATAAAGTTTCCCGTACGTTTAACGAAATGGCAACAGTGAAAATATTGAATAAAAATGGAATTTGCGTGTTATTTCAATGCAGATTAAATTTTTAGTTTTTTAAATTTTAAATAAACTTCTAATTTAAATTTTTTAATGAAATTTGGAATGTAGCATAGTCTGATTTTTTGCTTCAAAATGACGTATCCCCCTTGTTTGTACGACTTGCGGTTCGTTCTGTGAAAGTGGGTGACAAACGGACTGAACGATTATAATACCTTCCACTTTTTACGTTATAAACGTAGTGTGGAAGCTAAAAAATTACTTGATTGATTACTGAGTTTTATATTGATTTAAGAAGCAATGACATTGAACTATCTTTTTTGCCTTTTCAATTCCAAGTACATTCGTTAGTATTTAGCTGTTTTATATTTACAAATTTAACTGAAGTGAACAAACTCCCTGTATGAACTGAGCGAAGGTGATCCAGTTGTTCAATTTGAATTGTGTACTAACATCATTTTTCAGGAAAACAAAATACTTTTGTAACTAATTATTTTGATTTTGAAAGATATTTGTTTTTGATTTTAAAATTTTTTAATTAAACTGGGCTGTGTTATTTAAGATAAAACCTTAAAAAGCCAAAATAAAACCCATCCGGTTTCTTTTTTAAACTTTGCAACTATTGTTATCCTTTTTTTTATTCTAGAGTAATAGACTATTGTATTAAGAGAAATATGTAAACTTAGACATTTTTTATTCTGTTTTTTTACCTTTCAAATTAATAAAAATATTTTTTCTT